>CAUYRH010110288.1:0-23225 GCA_963574655.1 Perodicticus potto
CTTGAAATCTCTCCCTCTACCAGGAGCTTTGGTGTTTTCTGTATTCTTTTCTGTAAATCAATTCTGTCTTACCACGGAGGGGTGGGGGTGGGGGAATAATGTAATGAAGAATAATAAAATACATGTATTTAAAAAAAAAAAGATAAAAAGTTGAACAGCACAGGAAACAAGCACCCCTTAACTTTTAACCTGTGTCTTTATACCTAAAGTGAGTTTCTCATAGACAACATATAGTTGGGTCTTATTGTTCTCATGTACTCTGACAACTTCTGACTTCTAATTGTAATATTTAGAATATTCACATTTAAGATGACTATTGATATAGTAAGAGTAATATGTACTCTATTGGCCATATTGGTACTTTTTACTGTTTGCTGCACTTATTCTTTTTTTTTTTCTTTTTACTTCTTTTTTCCATCTTCTATGGTTTTAATAAAACATTTTATGTTATTTCTTTCTCTTCTCTCTTAGCATATCAATTATACTTCTTAAAAAATTATTTTAATGATAGCCCTAAAATTTATGATCACATTTACAACTACTTTCAAATGCTACCATGCCCCTTGGCAGGTGATGCAGATACCTTACAACAGAGTATTCCAAATTAGTCTACACTTTCTCTTGTAAAGCGCTGTATTTTTTTCTTTCTTTTTTTTTGAGACGGAGCCTCAAGCTGTCACTCTGGATAGAGTGTTGTGGCATCACAGCTCACAGCAACCTCCAATTCCTGGGCTCAAGCAAGTCTCCTGCCTCTGCCTTCCAAATAGGTAGGACTATAGGCACCTGCCACAATGCCCAGCCATATTTTGGTTGCAGCCATCATTGTTGTTTGGTGGGCTGGGGCTGGATTCGAACCCGCCAGCTCAGGTGTACGTGGCTGGCGCCTTAGCCACTTGAGCCACAGACGCTGAGCCAAATTGCTGTATTTTTATTTATATCACTTGTGTAAATGCTCTAATCACATAATACATTGTTACCATTATTACTTTGGAAAAATATTTATTTGATCAATTAAGATTAAGAAAGAGTCAGTGGCTCACATTTACAATCCTAGCAATCTTTAAGGCCCAGGCGGATGGAATGCTTGAGCTCAGGAGTTAGAGAGCAGCCAGACCCCGTCTTTACTAAAAATAGAAAAACTAGCTGGGCATGGTTGTGCATGCTACTTAGAAAGCTGAGGCAAGGGGAATGCTTGAGCCCAAGAATTTGAAGTTGCTGTGAGCTATGATGCCATAGTACTCTACCCAGGGTAAAAGAGTAAGACTCTGTCTTCAAAAAAAAATAAATAAATAAATAAGGAAGGTGAAAGATTTTAATTTGTCTTCATTTATTTCTGCTTTGATGTTCTACTTTTTGAAACTTAGATCTGAGTATTCAAGCATATCATTCAAACATATTATTTTTTTTCAAACATATCTTTCATGGAAGGTCTGGTGGTAAAAAATTCTCTCAACTTTTGTTCATTTGACAGAGCATTTCTCCTTAATTTTTAAAGGCTAATTTTGCTGAATATAAAATTCTAGGGATGTTTTTCTTTTAATACTATCAATATTTCACTCCATTCTCTTTTTGCTTGCATGATTTCTGAAGAAGAGTCCTGTAAATCTCCATCTTTTTACTTTATAATCTTTTTATTCTCCTCTGACTTCTGTCAAGACTTTTTATTTGTCTTTGTTTTTCTGCAGTTGGACATGATATTTCTAAGTGTCGAGCTTTGGTATTTATTCTGTTGGCGTTCTTTGAGTTTCTGACTCTGTGGTTTTATATTTTTTCATTAAGTTTTGAAATAATATTTCAAACATTGTTTATGCTCTCTTATCTATTTCTTTTTTTACTGATATGTCAACTATTCTATGTTAAATCTTATGAAATTACCCCACAGTTCTTGGATATTTTGTTTTTTTCCCCATCTCATTTTGGAAAGCTTCATTTTGACGTATCTTCAAGCTCACTGATTTTTTTCCCTTAGCTCTATTCAGTCTACTGAGGAGTTTATCCATCAAAGGCATTCTTTTTTGTTGTTGTTGCAGTTTGACTGGGGCTGGGTTTGAACCCACCACCCTCGGTGTACGGGGCCAGTGCCCTACTCACTGAGCCACAGGCACCACCCTAATCAAAGGCATTCTTCATTTCTATTACAGTGTATTTTCTTTCTTATTCTTTCTTAGAAATTTCACTTATTAGGCTTATATTATGTATCTGTTCTTGCAAGTTGCTTACTTTTTCCATTACAGCCCCTAACAAAATGATCAAAGTTATTTTAAATTCAAGTCCTGATAATTCCAAAGTATGTGTCATTCCTGAGTCTTGAGTCCCCATGCTTTATCATTCTCATGTTGGTCTACATTCAGCCTATAGCAACTCTTTCAAATAATGACGTGCTCCTACAGATTTATAGCTCCAGTGGCTTCTTCTCTGGGTGAAGCTGACCTTGGCTCTATTTCTTTATATTTTTCTATCTATCCTGATTTCAGAGTGGCTATCTGTCCTGCAATCCCAATTTTAGTATGGTAAACAAGTCATTGATTTTAAAGTTCATTCAACTTTTCTTTTTTTATTGTGTTGTTCTAAAGATAGGCATGACAACCTCTAAGCTTTTTATGTTTTGGAACTAAACATAAAAGTCTCTTATATTCACTTTGTAGTACTTAAAACACTTCTTAAACAGGAGGCTTTGACAAATGGTCCTCTCTAAATTTAAAGTACAATTATTGTTAAAATTTTGTGAATGTATAGATTATTGTCATTTTGGAGAGGAAGAAAGAAATTTCATCATGTTAAATTTTGAAAGAAAAGACTTCTACTCTCTGGTGGGCAGGAATCTGAGATGAAGCAAATTGGAAAGAAATGCTGTTTTATCAACAATTAAATTGTAAGTGCAGCAACATAGGTTATTTATCCTTCTCTGGAAGGTTACAGAGACAGATCTTTAAAAATCCTCCACCTTTGGCAAAATGTACAGCAAATAAAATGGCATTTCACCTGGTCCTTCCCTAGCCTGCATGTATCAAACAAAATGAAGTGAAAATGACAAATAACAGAATATCTGAGTTATCATGAAATATGCTCCAACTTACTAGCTAGAAAATTATCACAGGTGCGCACATGCAGTTTTACCAAGGACTGTAACAGGAAGCAGGAGCAGGATAATTTGTTTCAAAGTGTGTCTGCTGTCCTATTGGTGAGAAATAAAACAGGACAAGCTGATGTGATTAGTGGATATTCAACTAGACTGTGCTATAATCATGACATTTCAGACTGAGTAAGACCCGAAGGGAAATGCAGTGATTCCTTCCGTTAGATTTTACCAGAAGCAGCCAGAGGGCAACACAGCAGTTTGGTTTTAAATGCCAAAAAAGGTTTTTGAACAGACCCTTTCTGTGCCAAAGAAATGAACCACAGATGGTGTTTCTTATTCAAGGTTCCCAGACGCCTCCCACAAACACCAGACAAAGATATAACCAGGCAATCAAATGAGAATAGGAAGAAACATCTAGAATTCAGAGCAACTGGCTAAAAAAAAGGTAATAAATCCAGCAAACATAGCAGGTAGGAGAAAGCTGGGCACGTAGAGAGTAGGCAGATTTATTAAATATCACCGTGCTGAAAAGCAAGTCTCATCTTAAAGAGAATTGTAATCTTTTAGAGAAAAGTTAAAAAATAAAATAATTTATGGCAGGCATATCATTTTTTAAAAGTCACTAGCTCCAGTATGTTTTAAAGGCTGTTTTAACGTCAGATCAGTATGAGTCCAGGGGCTTTGCACTGTATGCCTGGCTACTCTCAGAAATGACCTGTAAAAAATTAAAGATATATAATGACCTTGAGCCCATTAAACCAGACTTAATTTTATTCACCAGATTGGCACTCTCAAGAATGACTCATACATCCTGGAAAGTTTATTTTTGCAAAAGTTGTTTCTGCCTAATCCTTAGATAATCAGAAAATCTGATTAAGAGAAAATTCCAGTATTGTTTAGTGTTTTAGATAGTGTATTCCTTTTATCCATTGTCCTTTTGCCTGGACCATATTTAGTTACATTTCGAGGGCATTTAGGTTGTAACATTTAGTCTATGAAACAAAGTGGGTTAAATCAAGATTAATTCTCCTTGGTTTGTAACAACGTAATAAATTTAAGCTAAGCTAACAATCCTTTTGCATCATTCTGTAATCATGAACTATTGTCTAGGGAAGAACTTGATCCATAAATATCTGGGTCATTTTTTTCCAAATCCTAAAAAAGGATGCATGATAAGTGTGAGAATACTTTTCCAGAGAATGACAGATTATTGAGAATGTTGAATTTTCCTAGAAATTTAGAGTGGATAGTCACTGGATCCACCATTACTCTTTTCCATTGGTTTGGAAAAGTCTGGAGACCCCATTAAGAGACTGCCTAATTCTTTCATTCATTAATTTAAGACTAAGCTTTCCCAGATGTCTAAGTATGCAAAAAGAGTTGGTTATCCAATCTGAGTTGCTTTGTTTTTTCACAACACATGTGCAAAGCACTTTTCCTAAATAGAAGATGTGCCTCTTCCCAAATGTGATGGAGAAGCATATTTTTCCCTTTCTGACAGATGCCTCACGTAAGTCTGGGTTTCAGACTTTCTGCTAACTGGCCTTACTTCCAATGAAGTGTTTGATCAGAACAGAATCTGCAATTAACTAAAGCAAAATACTTTGGTTGCTTCTGATTCATCTTAAGGTCAACCAGTGGAAATCTTAGTTCCAGGCCAATTTATGAAGGCCCAGAATGTCAGCAGTTATTCATTTTGGGAAAGGGATCAGATAAAAATAACGATGATAGAGGCAAGAGTTCAAGGCTTAGTATTTTAACTTCTGTATTAGATTTTTTTTTTTTTTCCTGTAGAAAGAGCTGGCATGTCTCACACTCTTTCAATAAATAAACATGAAGACAAGAGTGTGCTTATTTCAATGGCATATGGAAAACTACTTATGGAACTTATACCTCTTGCATCTTCATGTGATTCTTACTGCAGTATTACTGTTATTATATCTGGCATCCTTTTCTCACTTATTTAATTCTTTAATTCAGTAAATGTTCTTTGAATGTCTGTAAGGGTGAAACACAGACATGACTATTCTCTTTTCCCGCTGCTTCCTCTGTCCCTTTTTCACACACATCTGAAAAACCAGTAGTGATTGTTGGCATTAGTTATTATTTACTAAATAGCAAGTGTTTACTGGTAAAGAATAAAGGGATGTAAGGTATAGAGTGTGTAGACCTTTCCATTGCTTGAGCTGGTCCTGGCAGAATCCCCTGTGTGTGTGGTCACTTCAATCCACTACGCTCTGAGCATCCCCATGTAACCCTTCCCCAGCTCCCCTTTTCTTCTTCCTTTCCTCCCTAAACAACTACACTCCAGATCTAAAGGCCTTTACGTGCCAAGCAGAAATCAAGCAGCTCAAATCAGATGACCATCTCCTTTATTTGAATGCCTGGACAGCTAGAAAGGCTGAACCTTAAATGAAAGAATGAATGGGACTGTCTTCTAGTGGGGTCTCTTGAGTTTTTCCAAGCCAATAAAAAAAGAGTAACAATAGATCCAGTAACGGTCTATCCTGAATTTCTAACAAAATGTAACATTTTGAATAATCGATCATTATCCACAAAAGTATTTCCACACTTATCACGTACTCTGATTTAAGGTTGTAAAAGCAGGGTCCGTGTATTTACATGTTCCCAAGAAAGGAACTGACAGCCGCTTAGCTGTTGTCACTTAAAGAATGTTTTCCTATTTGTGGGAAATATTTGAAGGGTAAAACATCTTGAAGAGTCAAAGGAATAAATCTCTGGTTCTAGAATTGAAGATTGTTTGAAGCTTTGGTAGAGATTTCTTTTTGTTTGGAAGATGGCTTGGTACATCTCATTTCTGCATCAAGTGATCCATTGCCCCTTCTGCCTGAAATTAAGGCACAACTGACCCTCTTTGTATGCAGGACTCGTCTGCTGACAATTCCTTCAGACTCTGGCACGTGCAGCTCCTGGGTGTGGTACGTTCCACTGAGTTGGGAGATGAGTGGGAGAAGGCACTAAAGCTATTCTCGAGAGTGCATTCAGGATCAATCCTATTGGGCTGAATTCTGAGTCAGTTCCAAGTCTGGCATTTGGAAATTATAGATTATAAAGTACTTTCTGAGCACAGGCTTATAAAACTAAGAATATTCTAAGCTACTTTATACATATAGGTGTTCAATAACTCCTTGGTGTCTAGGAGTTATAAAGATGGTTAGTGGCTGCTCTTTTCATCAGACAGAAATACCTTGTATCTCTTCCTCAGTTTTTGTCTATGTGAATTCAACATCAGGGACCAATAAATCAAAGAGGATTACTTCCTTTGATTGGATTTCAATTTATCAGCAGCGAAATTTATTTTGAGTAAGGACTTAAGTATTAAAAATAGAGTATACCAAGATAGAAGAAAATCAATGCATAAAAGGAAAAGAATTTGGATTTTTAAACTTTGGTAAAACTTAAAAACTGCCAGGCATAGTAGCTCATGAATGTTATCAGGGTGACTTGGGAGGCTGAGGCAGGAGGGTGGCTTGAGTCCAGGAGTTTGAGGCTGCCGCAAGCTATGATCAATTACACCACTGCCCTTTAGCCTGGGCAACAAAGGGAAACTCTTGTTTCTTAAAACAAAAACCAAAAAAACAAAAGCAAAAACCTAGCCAGTGATAGTTTTATGAAACAGGACCTTTTGTTCTTCTCATGACACTTATTTTATTATTATTTTTTTCTTTCCGATTATGGAGGTAACACAATGAGACAAAAAACATTTAAATGCAAAAGTTTTAAAAAACTACCATTTAGATATAGCCATCACTGGCATTTTGGTGGATAAATTTCCATTTCTTTTCTTTTTTTTTCAGTGAATATTGAATTTCAGGCTCCCCCTTTTCAGAAAGGAAGATACTGTCCCCTCCCCATGGGGCAGAGCTCTATGAGAAACGAAATTGGTTTTCAGGTATCTTCAAAAAGTGTCTATCTTGCTTCTTACTCCTCCCTTCTTCCTATCTTTCCTATCCCAAAGGGTTTGGAAACTCTTTTACATTTGTCCCCATCGCTCTTACTTTTCCTGTAGAAACATCACACTTTCCAGAAATGCCAAATAAATATTTACTGAAATCCATGTCACGATGAATTTTCTGCCTGCTAATAATAATATTATCTCACGCGCAGTAGGAGGGGGACGCTTTAAATTTAGAAACCAGGATTCTTCTGCAGGAGGACTTGCCATGTGGGATTGGCTTGTGGGTTGTTCTTCAATTATCTTTTTTTCCCTTTTGGAGATAAATCCATTTGCTGATTTAACTCCGACTTGCCTCACTCTGATTTTGCTGCTGAAATGGGAAGAAAAACTAGTTTCTAAATACTTTTAGAAATATTTTACTAGATTCCATTTTGACATCACAGAAATCCTATCAGTCTGGAACTGAAAGGAATTTAGAAGCCACGGAGCTGTGAGTCCTTAATCTGGTAAACTTGAATGAACTTACGGAATTTATAACCCTGAAAAATAATCTGCAAACTTGTGTGTATATGTGCGTGTATCCACTCTTCTTGAGCCCCAGATGTCTGAAGTTTTCTTTGCATTCCTGATGGAATCCATGATGGAAAAAATGGTTTTTTAAAAATCACTCAAAGTTCTCATTTTGAAAAGGAACAAACTGAAATTCAGAAACCTTGCTCAAGGCAGATTTTGAGTCAGCTTCTACAATTGTTTAAATTACTTGTAGTAACCAAATCAAATATAAATTCAGCACTGCTAGTGCCTATCAACATAATTTTTGAACCACTTTTGATGTTTCAGAGCATTATTGAGATTGGAGTGAGAAGTTCTACATTTCAACCTGAGTTCTGCCATGTAACTTACCAAACTTCTGACTTTGTTTCCTAACTATAAAATAGTAATTAAAACACCTCTTAGAGGGTTGTTTTGACATCAAAAGGAGTTTGTGAGTACATACACATAAGTGTCCCTAGCATAGGCATAGAGAAGACCCAAGTATTAAAGAGTGAAACCATGCTATAGAATATTAAGGACATAATTAGAAGAGTTTTTTCCTAGTAAGTGGTTAGGCAGGACTTGGAAGTCGGTTTCCATTTCTTCAGCTGTAAAGTAAGTGTAAGTATAGAACCTACCTGCTAGGGATGTTAAGAAGATTACATTAGGAAGTTATTTATAATGCTGATGACAGACTTTTTAATCTATTAGTACTTAAATGTTTGCTGTGGGCAGTGCCTTTGGCTCAGTGAATAGGGAGCTGGCCCCATATACTGAGGGTGGCGGGTTCAAACCCAGCCCCTGCCAAACTGCAACAAAAAATAGCTGGGCGTTGTGGCGGGCCCCTGTAGTCCCAGCTACTCGGGAGGCTGAGGCAAGAGAATCACCTAAGTCCAAGAGTGGGAGGTTGCTGTGAGCTGTGAGGCCACGGCACTCTACCAAGGGCAACGGAGTGAGACTCAGTCTCAAAACAAAAAAAAAAAAAAACAAAAACAAAAACAAATAAACAAAGAATAAAACACAAATGTTTGCTGTAACTAATATTTTCTCTTAAGCATTTTATTGTATATCATTTGATTGCTTTAGATCAGAACAGTAACCTTATAAGTTAGTATATATCTATACACACATATACATATATATGTGTGTGTATATATGCACAGAGATACTGTTAATTAAATATAAATCCATAGATAGTAAAAAAAAGTAGGCTTGATTATTTTGTTCTTTTGCATTTTCCAGCCCTCTACATGGCACATGTATTATTTTCATTATAAAAATTCACATTAAATTTTATTTTAAAATCATGATGACCCCATATACTTATGAACAATTAATTTCAACAAGGCAGCCAAGATAATTCAATGAGGGAAAGAATAATCTTTTCAATAAGTAGTCCTGGGACACTTTGGCATCCACCTGCAAAGGAATGAAATGGGACCCTTCTATACAAATCTGTGAAATTAACTCAAAATAGACAAAAGACTTAGGTATCAGGGCTAAAGTATAAAACTGTGAGGAGAAACTGCAGGTGTAAATTTTCAAAGCTTTGCATTAGTTAAGTTTAGTTCATATGACATTGAAAGTATAAAGCACCAAACCAAAAAAAAAACTTAATCAAAATTTAAAAACTATTGTGCTTCAAAGAATACTATCAAGAAAGGAAAAAGCAAAACCCCAGAGCGGGAGGAAATGTTTTAAATCATATATCTGATAAAGGATTTGTATCCAGACTATATTAAAATGCTTACAACCAAAGAGAAATTGCCCAATTAAAAAATAGGCAAAGGATCTGAATAAATATTTCTTCAAAGAAGATGTGTAAATGACCAGTAAGTACATGAAAGGAATCTTAATGTTATTACTCATTAGGGAAATTCAAATCAAAACTCCAATGAGATAGTACTTTGTATCCACTAGCAGCCTACGGTCAAAAAGACAGGTAGGAACAGTGGTTGGTAAGATACGGAGAAATCAGAACGTTCACACATTGCTGGTTGCAATGTAAATGGTACAGCCTCTTTGGAAAACAGTTGGGCAGTTCCTCGAAGAGTTAACTATAGATTACTATATGACCTAGAGATTCCATCCGGGAGAAATGAAAACATATCCATGCACAAACGTGTACTTTGTACAGGAAGGTGAATAGCTCATTATTCATAACATCAGAAGTTGAGACCCACCCAACCATCCCTCAGCTGAGGAGGCACGGACAGAATGTATGCCCATTTATGTGATCCACATATCCCATCTAACAATATCGTATGTCCATAAGAAGAAACAAAAGATGACTATGTAGTACAACATGGATGAAACTTGAAACATTATGCCAGGTAAAAAAGCCGGTCACAAAGGACCACAGATTAGATCACTCCATTTATATGAAATATCCAGAATAAGCAAATACCTAGGGACAGGAAAAGTAGACTAGTGGTTGCCCAGGCTGGAGGGAACAGTTTGGGGGGAAATGGGAAGTAACTGCTAATAGTTAGTTACAGTGTTTCTTTTTTGGGTGATGAAATGTTCTAAAACTGGTTGTAGAACTCTATGGATACACTAAATGTCATTGATTCTTATACCTGAAATGGTATGTGAATTATATCTCAATAAGACTATTGTACGAATTAATATTTGGAATTGTCCAAGAAGTGTTTATTCACCTAAAGGGATATTTTTGCTTTGTTTGATTTTTCCCACTTCCTGAGTCTGGTATCCTTATGACAGACCAGGTGCTTAGCCCTTCGTTTCAGTAATTAGGCAAATGGAGGAAGAGTGGGCACACCACCACCACCTGCGTGAGCTTCTTTAAAGATCTCTTGTTTTCCTCTTGATCATCCACCATCCCTATGACCTAACTAGATTATGGTTGCCACTTTCTTCACCATAGGCTACCATTGAAAAGAAGAAAAGGAGAAAGGCGCCAAGTCCAAAATCTAAAGAGTGCTCCCTAATTCCACTGTTGTCATCATCTCTCCTCTGGATTGTTGCAGCAGCCTCCCAGCTGGCTCCCGGCTAGGGCTCCTCCTTTGCTCCAGACTATTCTCCGCACAGCGCTCAGTGTTCCTTTTAATTGTAAGCTCCTGTCATTTCTCACCTCTAAAAGCTTTCTACCTTAGAACAAATGCTCACGGCCTCATCATGTACTATAGGTCTTAGACACTCAGCATTGCACCCCACTAACTTTCTAATCCCACCCGCTGGCACTGTTGTCTGGCTTTCTCCATTTCCACCGTACAGGCCAAGTAAGCTGCTGCTTCATGACATCTGTACTTATTGCTTCTTTCCAGAATATTTTATCCGCAGGGATCACCTTCTTCCTTCACTCATGTCTCCTTATCAGAAAGATCACAAATGTACCTTGCCACCCTCACATTCTATTTCCTTTCTTTGCATTATTTTTCTTCAGGGCCCTTAACCTGAATTATCGTCACATACATATTTACTTCTTTATCGGCTCTCTCTTTTCAAATGAACAGACGTGCAGTAAGATCAGAGATTATTTGTTCAGCTCATTGGTGTACACAGAAAGCCTAAAGCTTTGCCTGACACTTAATAGGTGCTGAATAAATTTAAGAAGACAGGAATTAAAGTAAAGAGCCTGCAGGGCTATAAGTTTTGTTTCCTAAATTTCTATTTTTCATAGCAGGAATTTAGCAGAAATTATAGTGGGAAAGAGCATCCCTCTTTTATTTTACCATCACAAAAACAAAGTTCCATTTTTTTAGTAAAGAAAAACTAAGGATAAATTAATAGTCCAAAATCATTTTTTAAAGGTGTCTTATGGCTTGGCACCTGTAGCACAGTGGTTACAGCACCAGGCACATGCACCGTGGCTGGCAGGTTCGAGCCCAGCCCGGGCTAAACAACAACGACAACTGCAACAAGAAAATAGCTGGGCGTTCTGGGTGCTTGTAGTACCAGCTACTTGGGAGACTGAGGCAAGAGAATTGCTTAAGCCCAAGAGTTTGAGGTTGCTGTGAGCTGTGACGCCACTGCACTCTACCCAGGGTGACACAGTGAGACTCTGTCTCAAAAAAAAAAAAAAAAAGTGTCTTATATACACAATCTATAAGAGGCATGTTTTTTAAAGGAAAACTCAGCCTTATCAACAGTTTAGAAAAGAGAAGACTGTTACTTGCAAAGAGGTACAAGGGAGTCAAGGGTCAGAAATACTATCTTACCAAATAAAAATTCAATACACATTTAAAGAAAAAACCCCCCAATAACTCAAAGGTTACCAATTCTTAACCATATAACTGTGTTGAGAAAACAGAAATTTTTTTGCAGTTATTTTAGCTACAAAGGCCAGGGCATTTCTTGAGACATTAGCACTGTAAAAGGCAAGGATAAAATTGTTTCCTCGAACAGGAAGTGCTCAATGTTTCATTCATTTCAGGGATTAGAACTTGACAAGCTGACCTGTTATTTTTGGTTTATCTCGGTGCAAAGTGGCTTTTTCCCTTTCTGAAGGTGGGTCACGATGTACACACTTATTTATAATGACAGCAGGGCAGCGTGTTGGTTTTCTTCCACACACTTAAGGAAAGTGATTCGGAAGGATTGACTGTGAAAGAATAGCAAAGATCTATCAGGCAACTGCAAACCAAATTCTCATAAGGTACTCTTCTGATGAAATTCAACTGGCCAAAACAAGAACCAGATTTTGTTAATGATCAATTAATTATTGCTTTGAATCAATCTTTTTTTTTTTTTTTTGTAGAGACAGAGTCTCACTTTATCACCCTTGGTAGAGAGCCGTGGCATCACACAGCTCACAGCAACCTCCAACTCCTGGGCGTAGGTGAGTCTCCTGCCTCAGCCTCCGGAGTAGCTGGGACTACAGGCACCCGCCACAACGCCCAGCTATTTTTTTGTTGTTGTTGCAGTTTGGCTGGTGCAGGGTTTGAACCTGCCACCCTCGGTATAGGGGGCCAGCGCCCTACCCACTGAGCCATAGGCACCGCCCTTGAATCAATCTATTGATGATATCTTGCATAAAGTTCCAATTTCAGTAGTAGAGGGAGGTCAAAGATTGTTAAGCCTGTGCATAGTTAAACAACAAGTCTATGTAACTGATAAACGATTTGATAAACTAAAATGTTTCTTTGAATCAGTCCCAAATCTCACTGGATGACACAAACAATTAGCATCTGAGCGTATATCCTTCTGATTTTTCTAGTTTACAAATGGTGGGAAAAGGTGCAGGAAGAAAAATTATGGATCAGTTTGTAATTTCAAAAGCCTGACCAAGAGTCAGGAATAGAGTAGGTCAGTACTGGGTTAACCACACGTGTGCCTATGTCTGGAGATGGCTAAAATTAAATGTACTATATTCCCCTGCTAGGATGCAAGATAGATCAAGGCCACCCATACCATTCATTTCTGCTTATAGAAAATCTACAGAGCGATTCTTTGCACCTGGTTTATACTTCCTTGATTTTTGTTGAGTCTGAACAGTGACTGGGTTTTGGCTCTGTAACCCAACTCCCCTTTGAAAAAGTGGTTGTTCTGAGACCAAGTAGCTTGCATAAATTCTTGGGATGGTAAGGCCCCAAAGACAAAGCACATCCTGTGAGACTGAGAGAAAGGACACAGGAGCCTGTGCCTGGAAATCTCATTACTTTCTGCTGTTTTCCTAAGCTTTATTTCTGCCATTGTATTGTCACCTCTTCCCGTCCTTAAAGCCTTTTATCAGTATAACCTGAGGAATCCGTCTATCCCTTCACTGTCTGATCCTGTGCAGTTACTATAGCAATGTGGTAGGTTTCTTCCCCATATCTAAACAAGGTGATTCAGAAAGACTGAT
Source organism: Perodicticus potto (assembly GCA_963574655.1). Taxonomy (NCBI): domain Eukaryota; kingdom Metazoa; phylum Chordata; class Mammalia; order Primates; family Lorisidae; genus Perodicticus; species Perodicticus potto. The sequence goes on from CAUYRH010110288.1 coordinate 13,339, forward strand.
TGTTAAAAAATAGGCAAAGATACATCTGACAGTAGTGGAAATAAAGAAAAGTAGGCATCACGTGGCCAACATCAGGCAAGCTTTGATTCACAGATCAAAGCATTTCATGGCACAGAGGGTACAACTTCTGTAATGATAAATAGCAAAATTCATAAGGACAACATCACTGTGAGTCTTTTGGAACAAATGGAATTTTGATAGGAACATTAACACAAATTCAAAATCCAAAAGGATGATGACATAGGTCATAATCGCTAGATACACAGTGCTAGCCGCGTTGTCTTGGTCCTCCCACGACTGTGCTCTTGTGCTTATGTGCTCAGGCTCTGGAGGCAGAAAGCCAAGGGTCATGTCTTAGCTGTTCCAATCGCAGCTGTGCAGTGCTATTCCAGTTACTTCGTCTCTCTACTTCTTGTTTCCATATAGCTAAAATGAAGATGATAAACAATATTATCACTAGTTACTGTTTGGCTTTAAGGAGATGATACATATAAAAATGCTTGAAATGTTATTCAAACCAAACCAAAGTTAAATAGTATTGTTTTAAAAATCATTATAGCAACCTTGTTCAAAAGTTTGCATCTTTTCCTCCATAATCTTTTCTTCAAGGTTTTTTTGCTATTTGGGATTGAAGAAATGAAGACTCACCTTTTTTCACTTTCCATAATCACAATTTAAGAATCCCATCTCATAAAAGGGAATTTTTAAAAAAGAAACTTGTTCTTCTTTGGGTACATGATTCAAAACAAAACAAAACAAAGCCAACAACAAAAAAACTTTGTAACTGAGAATTATAGTACCCCAAACATAATTTCTTCTATTTCCATTCCCCTATGGATGAATAATGAATTTTAAAATCAAGATGTCCATGGAATACAGCAACTAGATTCCTTTGCATTTGTTCACTTTATGCTAGTTAACCAAAACAAATAAACATAAATTAAAAGTACATAACAATTTGACCTTTGGAGAAGAGCTGGACTCAAGACTGAATGTCAACAGCAATAATTCAGTACCTACATATTTTTGTAATCATTTTTGTCCTGGTTTTATTGACTAAAAACATTCTGCGTGAAAATGATACACCACCTTTAAAGGCTTCACTGGAGTAACATTTAAAAGACTAATGGCAACTATCCCCTTCTGCTTTGCACTGGTATTTTGAAGCTCCACCTACAAATCATTACTAAATGAATCCATTATCTTTGAAGAATCCCACATGTGAATTAAAATGCCATTAGTTCATTTTGCTACCTGTAACCTTACTGCTTCCTTCATTTTTCTTTTGAGATCTATTAAGCAAAGTCTTTGGGGGAAATTTTAATTTGAGATAAAACTTATATTTCTATTCACAAAAAATTAATTCTACCCTGTGTCCCAGAGGAAATGAATCAGCTTAAGATCATTACAGGAAAAGAATTCTTAGATTTTTATGAACTTGATTTTTTTATGCCAGAAAGTGGAACTGATACTGGGTAATAGGTAACTAATTTTCTTCCAAATTAGGGTACCAGAGTCATAGAAATTAAAAGTTTTGTGAGTTGGCATTGACCCTCTCCTTCCTGTTTTCACTTGTTGAAGCACATGAGTGAAATAAGAAAACTTAATTTTACTGTAACATAAATTATCATTTTCTTAGTGATTATTTGCATAGCTTTAAACAGGTAGTCTTCAATAAATTAAATAGTTTCTGAACAAAAAGCCTAGAAAGAGCATTGTAGTATATGCTGGAAGTGGGGTGGGGGAAATAGATGGTGGAGGGAGGAAATATACAGATTTAAGGAAGCTTTGAGGACAGCTAAAGAGATTGGACCATTAGAATCATCAAGGCCTTGTATTATAAGCATCAAATGAGTAGTAAAGAACACTGTAAGTTGTGTTTCTACTGTGGGAAATGTTGGTATCACTTAGCAGGTGTATAGGAGTACCCAATGTTGTTTCTCAGAAGGGCTCACTATCGTATATTTACACGTGCTTTTGATGAGTATTGAGCTATTATTTTAACTGTCCTTATTATTATAATCTAATATGCTTTTCTGTAACAAAGTCATCTAAGCATTCATTATGTGATAGTGCTGATCAAGCGTGTGCTTAGCTTGTGGTGGGTGTAATAAAAGAGGCAGAAGCTGGAAATAATATGAAGAAAGAATTGCCATCATTTAATCACTGAGTCACTATGAAAAGGTATATACCTTGAGGTTGACTGTGTTTGTGCTACAAGGAATAGAAACTCCAATGGAATAAAAGCTGTTTATTTTCTCCCATAACACAGAGATGGAAGGTAAGCAGCTGTGAAATCACATAAAGCAATTTTACCTAAGACCTAACAGCAAAGTCTGGATGGGAGTAGTAAGCTGTTGGGATTCAGATCAACATTTTAGAAATAAAGAAAAGGAAGGCATGTATATAAGACAAAAGTTTCCCTTTCAAAAGAGAAGAGGTTGGCAGCATAATTTCCTTAGGAACTTTCAGGAGTTTCTCAACAATAAATAGCACTTGCAGAGGTGTTAGCCATCCTTGGAATGACCTTGAAAGAGGTCAGACTGTCACGGGAGGAGCCACCTAAACCTCTCAGCCTCAGACCACTTCAGATCCTTTGCTGTCTATTGATTGCATCTGTAATTGGAGTTGGAAAGTGTAAGGAACAGGAAATGTATTTTGTAATGGTTATTTATTACGCATTAATACAATGATTTTTGGCAGTGACTATATATCTCTTTTCTCTCTAATATCTTAAGAGGAAAGAAAGAAAAAAGAGAGTCTGTTAGTCATATTTGGTGGTCACAAATGGGCAGGAAGCAAAGCAAAAAGCCCTTTTACACAAATGTTCTTCCTTTATAATTATACATAGCAGTCTGAAAATGTTTTAAAGTTCTTATGACAGCAGAAATGACATTGTAGATAGGGTGAACGAATAAGTTCACAGATAAGAACAGATTGTTTGAATACTGACAATTATCAAAGAAAAGGGGGACATAAACTTATAATCCTAAAACTAGCCAAGTCATGTAAAGGTTTGAAAAATCAGAGTTAGGGACCTTCAAGGTATTCTAAGATTGTTGATAGAGTTATACTGACCATTAATTCTACTCTTCACTGTAACTTTAAAAAGGAAGCTCCCCAGAGCAGAAACTGGGTGTTTGTGCAGGGAGTTCATCTCTGCCTGAAGTTTCCAAGCAATTCCTTCCATCAAGATGGCTTTTATAATTTCATGAGGGAAGAAGATATGACAGTCTCAGCTACTACCAGGGTTTAAGAAAACTTTTTAAATGTTGGTTATTGAACTATCAATGCAGTAGCAAAATAGTGTACACCTACAGCCGGTGGGGGCTCCACTTTGCTTTGTTTTGCAATATTCTCCCCAACAGCCCAAGGGCTAGCTCTCCTTCAGGGAGGAGCAGTTTCTTATCTCTCAATCATGAAGGAGGCCACATTTGCCAGAAATTCTCTCTCTGGCATGCTTCTTGTAGGCTCTATCTTATTCTTCGATCCACTGTGTGTGGGTGGAGGGTGGGTGAGTTGAGAGGTTTTGCTCTCCAAGCTTGGACTTCTTTTCCTGGGTTGTGTGGGCTCAGGTCCTATCCTGCAAATGAGCTCTCTCTACACATATGTCCATGAGAATTCAACATTGATACTCAGGAGTCAGTAGAAGACCCTTTGCTCTGGTTCCATTTCTGTACCTCTGCCTTGAACATGATCAGATACTGGCTCTCAGAGTACTTTGTAAATTTCAATTCCACTCTTGGTTCTTAAGTAGGAACTTGTTGGGGCAGAAGGTAGTCAGCAGAGCATTACTGCACCCCTGATGGTACTACCATAGAAAACCTTTCAACTTAATTATTCTCTATGTAAATTGGTTTGCCCAGTTTGGAGAGCCAGGTGGATTAGAATATTCAGCAAAGATGAATATGCCCATCCCTTTTGGTGAGTGATTTCAATCTAGATGAAGGGCTAGTGAAGACTCCTTGTGTATCACCAGAAGACAGTGTATGAGAAAGTTTGTTGGCAGATGTGTAATAGTGAGATAATGGAGAAAATTCAAATGCCCATAGGTAGGAAAATAGATAAATTGTGGAATATTCCTAGAAAACAATATTATTCAGCAGCAAAAAGTGAATGAGTTAGAGGCCCACACCTCTTATTTGTAAAAATGCTACATATTCCATGAAAACAATGCTATCTATTTCGATGGATACATCTGTATATATTGAGTTGAATGAAAATAAGAGACACTAAGTTCAGAAGAATAATTAATTCTGGGTAGAAATGCCAAGAAATAGAATTGCAGAAAGGTACAAAAGGGATTCAATTATAATATTTTCTATTTTTAGGCCGTGTGTGGGATACACATATTCAGATGGTACCAAAAGATGTATACACACTTTTAGAAAGGAAAAACTGTATTAAAATTATAATGCTCAATATAATATTGATAACAAGAGATGAATACAAGTCATGTTGAATTCTGCATTTATAGGAGGTGCTCACTGTGGTTACCATCAGCGTCCAGACACTTCTTTGTTTTTTTATTTTTATTTTTTTTTTTGCATTTTTTTTGGCTGGAGCTGGGTTTGAACCCGCCACTTCTGGCATATGGGGCTGGCGCCATACTCCTTTGAGCCTTGGGTGCCACCCCGTCCAGACACTTCTGATTGCAGCCATCTACTGCTGGAGCAACGTTGACCAAGCGTTGGCTTGCATTCCTGAGCACGCAGGTTCAGTTTCTTCCTGAAGTTCCGCCAGTGTAGATGTTTTCCAACAGGACAGGCGCTCCTTTTTTTTTTTTTTTTTTGCAGTTTTTGGCCGGAGCTAAGTTTGAACTCGCCACCTTCGGCATATGGGGCTGGCGCCCTACTCCTTTGAGCCACAGGTGCTGCTCCGCACACCATGCCCTTTATGGTCCCCCACAGTCATGCCTCCTTTGTCATTATACTTCCACAACATTCTCAAATTTCAGATAACACTTCAAAATGGTCCCGTGCTCCTCAAAGGACAACTGTGCTTCTGCCATTTCCTTCCACTGTCCTGCCTGTGTCACGGTGACAGTAACGTTCTCTTGATTGACACCATCTTTTGAGCAATCACCACACTACACATTGTTACTGTAATTCAATTCAACTTCGAAAGTCATACATACATACCATTGCTTAAAATTTATATACGTATTTTAGGCACCCCCTAGTATATGTCCATTATGTTATTTTATAGACATTTTTGTATGCCTGAAACATTTATTTCTAAAAATCTTCCACAACTCCAAAGAAATACCAGTAATATTACAGAACATTACAGAACATTTACAGAAGAAAAACACATCATTTAGAACTAAATAAAAAGAATCACTTCTTTCTCCTGAGAAATTCTTATGCTACCATCTCATGAACAAGATAAATCAGTCACTAATAATCTTTCTCTTTTCCTTTGCCTGGAAGCATAGAAGCAAATTCGAATTCTTACCAATCCAACAGGAGCCTGTGGATCTGGACTCTTTTTTTCTGAAAAGTAAATTCTTCCTGGTCCTGCATTTATCTATTCTATTTTATGGTGTTATAAACGTCTTTGTACTCTTTGAGAAATAAGAGGAATTACAAATAAAAATACAAATTATTGTTTATGTCCTGGCTTTCTCCATTTACATAAATGTGTAGTGTTTACCCAGGGCAGGACTGTGTGTTGGCCTTGTTTACCTTCGTAAATCTCTTGTGTTTTGCGTAGCGTCTGGCACATGGTAGGTATGTCTTTACTTGTTAATCAAATGAATTAGCAAATCCACAAATTTGTTCTTAAACAGATTTCAAGTTTTGCACATTTGGAGGTGTCCAATTAAAGCTAAATATAGCTTTAATAAACATCTTGATGAATATAGTTTGGGGTTATTTCCTAAGGTTATTTTTCCAGGAGTGAAATTAAATGAGTCAAAGGATGTGAACACTTAATGGCAATTGAAATGTTTTTCCAGATTGCTCTCCAAAAATGTTTTTGCCAGTTACTGCAACTGCAAGCAACCTATAAGGGTATCATTTTACCATAACACTGTTTATATTTGTGCAGTATTTTCTTTTGTTCTGCTTTGTAATTTAGTAGATATAAAATTATAGCTTGATGTAGAGGCTTTTTGTATGTTTTTGTTTGTTTGTTTGTTTTAAGAGACAGGGTCTTGCTGTGTAACCAGAGTGAAGTCTAGTAGCTTGCTTATAGCTCACTGCAACCCCAAACTCCTGGACCTTGAAAGCTTGTCTGAGGTCCTAGCAGGGGAACGCAGCTACTGGTATACCTTTGACCGAAGAACGGTCCTCCTCTATCAGGGAAGGTCGTCCTCTTCGACCCAGCGCTCAGCTTTGGGAGGGACGCACATGGAGCGGTGAGGGAGGAAGGGGACACCCGCCTAGCTAGCCAGATCAGCCGAATCAACCCTGGCGATCAATGGGGTGACAGATGTCACAGCCAGATTGCCCTCACATCCCAAACTCCTGGAATCATGCCATCCTACCTCAGCCTACTAAGTTTCTGGTGCATGCCATTATGCCCAGCTTATTTTTTTTCAATTTTTATTAAATCATAATTGTGTACATTGGTGCAATCATGGGGCACAATGTGCTGACTTTATATGCCCAACTTATTTTTAAAAATTTTTGTAGAGACAGATCTCACTATATTGCCTAAGCTGGAATTTTTAATTTTTAAAATGTAATTTATCTACTATGTGCATCATCTCCTATTTTAAATCACTACCATTTTTATGGTGAATTTTGTGTTCTTGTGAATTAACTACCCCCTTCTACATGTGATTATAGATTTTTGTTATTTAATATAACCCAACAGAGAAAAATAAGCCATGGAAACTATTGAGGCTTCTTAATCCCCAACAACTGCCTTTATGATAGTGATGGATGTTCACTAAGCTTCTTTGGGCTTCAAATTTGTCACCTATAAACTGGAGATAAGAACATGTACATTGCATATCTGTTGTAAGCATTAAAATTCAAGTATATAAAATACTTACCACCATGTAGCATAAAGGAAGTACCCAAAAAGTAATAATCCTTATTGTTATTTCAAATATTACCTATACAATTCAGCTTATAATCTGGATGAACATTGAGTTCAGGTCCTGGTCTGTGTGCATAAAGAACAAATGCATTTTAATTAGGGATTCTTTTTGTAATCCATCTTGCATTATCTTAAGCAAAAAGTGGAATTTACTACTTAAGCGTAAGTGGAACAGAAGGATAGAATAATGAGGAAGAGAAAAGAGCCGGGCTTCAGCTGGGCTCAGAGCACAGGACCACTCAAACCTCATGTTGCTAGAATGTTCTCTCACCAATTCCAATCTCTGGGTCTCCAAGCATCTGAGCCTTGCTTCATTCTCTTTCCCCACAGGTGAATTTTCCCTACACAATTGCTACCCCTGGCCCCCCAAATTCAGATCTTACAACTTCAGTTTTTGGGGAGAGATTGCCTAGAAAGTCCAGATATTTTACGGAAGGGTCTTTTTGATCCATCTTAATCCAGGTGTCCCTATCGCCAAATCCTAATAAATTCTGACTGAGTTGGGGATGGGTTGGGTTATCCATGAATATGGCAGCTTCTACAGAAAACATCAAAAAAAAAAAGGAAAGCTGTACTTCTAGAAGAAATGAGGATGTACAAAAACAGTATTCACCATAAATTCAAATGATCCAAGATCCCGTAATAGGGAGAAATTGGTTCTTTAGAGGTGGGCATAATCCCTTCTTAGCAGTTCTGAAATAAAAAATACGATTAGAATGAAGTATAAAGTTCTGAGTGAGGGACACCCGAGAAGTACCAGGGTGGGTTGGAGCTGTATGAGTGTGTGCGTGTGTGCGTGTGGTGTAGACGCTGCCCTGATCTTTTCCCAGCTCTGCTCCTTTTCAGTACCGTATACTGAGAATACTGAGTACTGAGAATAGAAGTAACACAGGTCCCAACCTGGAAGTGCTCTGCCAATGTGCACTATTGAAAACACACACCATTAAGAATATCATTAGGCACTTTCTCTGTATTGTAGAAATTAATTGCGTGTTTAAAATGCATTTATCTCTTAGAAAATATATTGACTTTGTTAGTGTTTACTTTCTCACACTGGTTGGCAGGTCAATGACATTTATTTCATTGCCATTCTATTGACTAAGCATGCACATGAAAACTGTGAATTACAAGTATATTATACTTTGACAATTTTGGAAATATAATGAAAAATTACCTCTATTTGCTGCTGTTCCTCATGTTTAATATTCTCAATTTTCTGCCAAAACTAAATCACATATAAAAAAAATTACCATCAGTAAAAATCAAGCATAGGATAAAAATATGTATTTTTTAAATATGGAAGTTTTACCTTGTCATATATAATAAATTCCTTCAAAAAATAAAAAATGGAAATGGAAAAAAAATGCATGTCTGTGTGTGCATGTGTGTGATCCTGAAAGCCTCACAAGTTGTCCTCCCTCGAAGTGCTCCATGGGTAACTGTGGAATGAGGGAAAATATTGTATTTAATAAATTGGCAAATATAATCCCTGACTCACAATAAGTGCTTAATAAACATCTGTTGGGACCGAGTGCAGTGGTTCATGCCTGTCATCCGAGCAGGAGGCTGAGGTAGGCAGACAATTTGAGCTCAGGAGTTTTTAGTTTTCCTAAAAATAGGAAAGTAGCCAGGTGTAGTGGTACACGCCTGTAGTCCCAGCTCCTGGGGAGGCTGAGGCAAAGGATTGCTCAAGTCCAAGCGTCTGAGGTTGCTGTAAGCTATAACACTATGGCATTCAACTTGGGGTGACAGAGTGAGACTCTGTCTCTAAATAAATAAATGAATAAATAAATAAATAAATAAATAAAATTAAATTAAATAAAGACAAAAAATAAACATTTGTTCAGTTAATGAGTAAGTACAAGCTTAAGTTACACTCTGGGTGTCATTCTAAAAACAAGCGAAATAGTATTCAGATGGTAACTAGAAGAGATAATCCGAGAAATTTGTACCGTAGCTACCAAGAAAATCCATGTGAAAAGCAGTGGGCAATCCAAAACAACTTCAGTTTAGAGTGCTGGGCCATACTGAGACGATGCAAACAGGAGTGTAGTTGGATCCTGGTACAACACAAGCCAGTAAGGACAGAAAGACAAACTCCCTGAAGTTAGACCATTATGCCGTCTTTGGGGACATGGGAGTCCTGAACCTTATAACCTGGAGAAACTAATCAACAGTCGGTCTGTAGGCAATTATTGGCTATCATAAGTATTAAATGTTCCTGATGTGCCAGTAAAGAAATATTGATACTTCCAAAAAAATCGGCAGATATGAGCATTTAATTTATGGCATTTTCCCTAGACATTTTTTCAGTGTAAACTATATTGATCACAAGGACTACAGAGTGCCTCACTTCAATGGCTATTTTGGTTCCCTTGAAACTCCTGTCTGTCTAACTCTCCAACCTTGTGATGTCCATCCTGGATAAATGCAAAAAATATCTCTTTTTTGCAGGTGCTTCTAAAGCACTTGACAAAACTAAATTGGGGCCACCAAAAGTTAAGGATTTTCAACTCCAGCTAACCTCTATTTTACTGCCTTCTTGCCCTTGGTCAGGTATTCATTTTCTGCTAGTGCTGTTCTAAACTAGCCATTCTCTTCAACATTGTATTCAAAACCCACCACTCCTTCTCAGCATGTATCCTCAACAGCTAGTTTGTCCAAGAAAATGAAAGTCATCTCTCTCTTTTTTTAAAAATAATTTTATTAAATCATAATTGTGTACATTGGTGCAATCATAGGGCAGAATGTGCTTCATATACAATCAGAAACATTTTGATCGTACTGTGAGAGATAGCCCTCATAGCATTTTCTTAATCATTATATAAAGACATTGA
>CAUYRH010110289.1:0-21374 GCA_963574655.1 Perodicticus potto
GCATCACAGCTCACAGCAACCTCCAATTCCTGGGCTCAAGCGAGTCTCCTGCCTCCGCCTCCCAAGTAGCTGGGACTACAGGCGCCCGCCACAACGCCCGGCCATTTTTTGGTTGCAGCCGTCATTGTTGTTTGGCAGGCCGGGCTGGATTCGAACCCACCAGCTCAGGTGTATGTGGCTGGCGCCTTAGCCCGTTGAGCCACAGGTGCCGAGCCTGGCAGCTTGATTTTGCACATAATCTCTTTTCAAATCATAGTCTTTTGGGTTTTGGGGGGGGTGGGGGTTTGCGGTTTTTGGTCAGGGCTGGGTTTGAACCCGCCACCTCCAGCATACGGAACCGGCACCTTACTCCTTTGAGTCACAGGCGCCGTCCCTGTTTTTGTTTTTGTTTTTTGAGACAAAGTCTTACTTTCTCGCCCTTGGTTGAGTGCGGTGATATCATAGCTCACAGCAACCTCAAACTCTTAAGCTCAAGCGATCCCTTTGCCTCAGCCTTCTGCGTAGCTGGGATTACAGGGGCCCATCACAGCACTCAGCTAGTTTATCTATTTTTAGTAGAGATAGGGTCTTGCTCTTGTTCAGGCTGGTCTCAAACTCCTGAGCTCAATCAAACCACCCACCTCAGTCTTGCAGAGTGCTGGAGTTATAGGCATGAGCCACCAAGCCCAGCCACTTTTTACTTTTATTATAAAAGTTAATTGATGGGAAAATCGAAAGCAAGACTTTTGGGACCCTCCATATCTCAGTGTCAAGGTGAGGCGAGGTGAGGTGGAAGGCCTATTGTGAAGTGCAATGAGCAATGTGTGAGGCACTGCAGAGGTGTGGAAGTCCCTTAATAATCAAATAAGAATGCTTACCTGACCATCACAAGAATGATGGAGAAGCAAAAATTCAATGTACTCAAGTTTGATATGAGGACAATTGATGACCTAGTACATGGTGGGGAGTGGGGGAAGGAGGAAGCAGGGCGCAGGAAGGAGGAAGGGGGGTGGGGGGATCACGGTGTGTGACACACTACTTGGAGGCGGGACACAATTATTAGAGGGACTTTACCTAACAAATGCAATCAGTGTAATCTGGTTCTCTGTACCTTCAATGAATCCTAAAAAAAAGAAGAATGCGTCCCTGACTTCTAGCTAACATTAAATGCCTAGCGTTGCAATGGTAGATTGAAATACTATTGATATTCACCACATGTACACGCAACATCTGACATTGTCAATGCAACTGTCTGCACTTGGAACACGGCAGCCACACACTGCTATAGAATTCATACCACACATGTGTACCAATAGCAAAAACATCCATATATTTATTTTATGTGACATTGTAACATGATGTAGTCCTCTGCAAAATTCACACTTCAGAACTTCACAATTGAGTTCCACCAAAAAAAAATCACAGAATACTCATAATGTTTTAAGCAAGTTTATGATTTTGTGCTGGGCCACATTCATAGCTCTCCTGGGCTGCATGTCGCCCTCGGGCCGTGGGTTGGACACTCCTGCTTTAGATCATTATTCCAGGACCATTTGTTGTTGGTGGTGTTTTTTTTTTTTTTTTTTTTTGCAGTTTTTTGGCTGGGGCTGGGTTTGAACCCACCACCTCCAGTATATGGGGCTGGCGCCCTACTCCTTTGAGCCACAGGCGCCTCCCCATCCAGGACCATTTGTTGAATGCTCTTCTTCACTGGTCGCTCTTTTCTGAACACCTGTCTTTTCACTACCTAAATACTAAGACTAAAAATAAGAACCATAATGTATGCCTCTTGCCTCTGAACTTAGCATTCATGTATCCATTTATTCATTCATTCAACAAATATTAATCCAATACTCATCATGTCCAGAAATTATGCGAGGCATTTATAATACATCTATTGTCCTGAAGCTCCTGACCTAGGGGAGGATAATAACATAAAAAAGCAAAAAATGCCTATTTGACATTGTGATGAAGTACAGGCAGTCCCCAAGTTACAAATATCTGACTAATGTACGACTTGCAATTACAAACAGAAGCTCTTATAGGTAATAGGTAAATGTATGTATTATAATTTATATAAAAATTCAACTTAAGGACTTACAAAACCCATCTTGTTTGTAACCCAGGGACTGCCTGTACTCTAAAAGAAATGAAAACCTGGGCGGCGCCTGTGGCTCAGCGAGTAGGGCGCCGGCCCAATATACCAAGGGTGGTGGGTTCAAACTCGGCCCCGGCCAAACTGTATCAAAAATTAGCCGGGCGTTGTGACAGGCGCCTGTAATCCCAGCTACTTAGGAGACTGAGGCAAGAGAATTGCCTAAGCCCAGGAGTTGGAGGTTGCTGTGAGCTGTGACTCCACAGCACTCTACCAAGGGCGATAGAGTGAGACTCTGTCTCTACAAAAAAAAAAAAAAAATGAAAACCTTACAAAGTAAAGAATACCAGGGAGATGGGCCACCAAATGGTTAAGGAGCTACGTGTAGAAGGTCTAAGCTAAGACTTTACCATCTGTGATACCATGAACTTGACAAAGAAAAAGGGGTGAGGAGAAGCCCTAACTCTGTTCATCTCTGTGCCCCTCAGATCTCATAGCTGAGAAAAACACATGAAAACCTTAGCCACCATCATTGAAAGGAATCCAGTGTAACTATATCCTGACACAAAAACATCTACCCATAATGTTCAATGAAACAGGCAGTCTCAGAAAATGCTGAAGTCTTTTTCCCTCTGCTCCCATAGCCTATCCTTTCACCACCAGAGTTCCCTAAGCCCCTGATTTCTTCCCCTGCATCAGAAATTAGTAAAGGGCAGTGAAAAGGCTCCAGATATTTGGGAAGGTTCCAACTAGTCTCCATGGGTTACTGACCCACAAACTGCATCATGGACCACACACCCTCTTCCATTCCCCTTCTCTAGTCTACCTGGGGGAAAAAGCAAGTGCTTCCAGCCCACACTGCTGGATGAGACGTGGGAGTCAGTGGCACCTGGTGGACAGAAAGTGGATTCTCACTGTTGGTCTGCACAGGGCAGAGCTGGCCCAGCAGGAACCCAGTCGAGGAGGAGGATGCAGCGGTGTCCTCAGCCTTGGTCTGCTTTGTGATTGGTTCTCTACATCTCCGAGGGGTTTTGTGGTTCCCCTTGGATTTTGGATGTGCAAAAACAAGCACAAAACAAGCTGCCAGCGGTCTGCCTGTCTGCTGCGAGTATGTGTGAGGAGGGCTGTTCTCTGTGGGATGAGTGCTTTCCTGGGAGCTGGGAGAGCTGATGGCAAGCCTCTCAGCCTAGGTGTGTTTTGGGAAATCCAGAAGTATGGGGAGTGAGAACCAAGCAGGCTCTTTTTCTCTTACGGGTGCTGTTAGCCAGTAAGAACTTTTGGGCAGAGACAAAGTGGTTGCTTTTGACATCTGGGGCAATCAAATCTTTGCTGGAGGAAATGGCAGGATCTGTGTTGCTGGTGGGGAGAGAACAGTGGAGTCCAAGCACTTTGATCCTGGCAGTCTGGGAGTGTGGCCTGTCCACTCTGAGACCAGGGTTCCTATTCTAGCCCCATGGTCTCTGGTTGGTTTAACTCTGTGATTACCTTGGATACAGAGGCTGAACCTCCCTAAGTCCAGTTCTTCACCATGACACATCATCTGCCCATTTTCTTTTTACCCTCACTTCAGGGACCCATCTCTGCCTGGACCTCCCAAAGACCTAGGTGATTCCCTAAGCCTCAAATAAGCTGGAGAGAATTGGCCTTAGAGTCATATTGGTTGGGTTCGAACCCTAACACCATTGCTTACCTGCTGTTGGACAAGTCACATAACCTCCCCTCACTTCTAAAATGGAAATGATAACACTACCTCCTCAAAGGACTGTTAAAGGGGGTTACACGGGATAATATATGTAAGAAGTTGGCATGGTTTCTGGTACATAGTAAGTGCTTGTGAAGTGGTAGCTATTGTTTGTGTTATTTCTTACAAAATTTACAATCTTATGTTCTATTCCTTGGAACTGATCACTGACAGTGACTAGTAGACAATCAATTAACGGGTTAAGATATTAATAACATGGCTCACACCTATAATCCCAGTAACTAAGGAGTCTGAGGCAGGAGGATAGCTTGAGCCCAAGAGTTGGAAACCTCCAGCCTGGACAACATAGCAATATCCTAGCTCTAAAAAAAAAATCGGTTTTTAAAAGATCTTAATAACAGTCACAAATCCTTTGTGCTGGCTCGGTGCCTGTGGCTCAGCGGGCTAAGGCGCCAGCCATGTACACCTGAGCTGGCAGGTTCGAATCCAGCCCGGGCCTGCCAAACAAAACAACAATGACGGCTGCAACCAAAAAAACAAAAAAAAAAATGGCCCGGCGTTGTGTTGGGCACCTGTAGTCCCAGCTACTTGGGAGGCAGAGGCAGGAGACTCGCTTGAGCCCAGGAATTGGAGGTTGCTGAGCGGTGATGCCACAGCACTCTATCCAGGGTGACAGCTTGAGGCTCTGTCTCAAAAAAAAAAAAAACAAACAAATCCTTTGTGCTAGACACAGTTCTAAGCACTTGATATATAAAATGAGGAAAATAAGGCACAGAGAGGTCAAGGGAGTTGCCCGAGGATAAATAGCTAGTGAGCGGCTGATCCAGAATTGAGTTTGGCCTCAGAATCTACACCCTTACTCTTGAGACACTTCATTTGCTTCCCTGAGAAAACACAGGGCAGTGGAAGGAGCAGACCATGGACTGATGGTCAGGCTGGGCTCCTGGTCCTTTCCCATCGCTGCAGGCTGACAGCCACCCTCCCTGCTTAGTGCCTGGCGTGGCTGTAGCATCTCCCCATTGGCAAAGGTTTCATGATTTGCAAGGCATTTCTTCCTCACCTGAAATTTATCTGCCCCTTCCAGCCCTCAGGTGGGGTAGGCACTTCTATCTTACTGAGGCTCAAAAAGGTAAAGCAGCCTAGCCAAAGTCACCCAGGTAACACAAAATAATAAGTCTTCAGGCTCTGGATGCAAATTCTTTCTCCTATACAGGGCCCCGTTCCTTAACTGGGGGGGGAATATGTCCTAAGACACCCAGTGGATGCCTGAAATTGCATTTCCTTTTATATATGTGCATACCTATGATAAAATTATAAATTAGGCACAGTAAGAGATTAACAATAATAACTAATAATAAAACAGAATAATTATGATTATATATATATACATATATACAATGATAGGATATTAAAAAAGTTATGTGAATATGGTGTCTTTGTGTCTCTCTCAAAATGTAGCATTGTCCTGTACCACAAGTAATTGAAACCTTGGAAAGTAAAACTGTGAAAAGGGAGGAATACTGTGCTATCCTGCCCTTTGCTCATGTCAAGGGTATATTCCCATCGCATATTTGAAAGCCATAATATATAATAAAGTCTTAGAACTGGAAGGTCCCTTAAAGCCATGCAGTTTATGTTTGAATCTGCTTGACTACCTCCAATGATGGGTAACTCACTACTTATAAGAGGCAACTAGAAACTGGATTCTGATGGTCTTTAAGGCAGGGGACATAGCCGGCCTTGGAGATGTCTGGCCCCAGAAGGGCAGCTGCAGGCTGGATCCTCTCTGGGGAACATCCAGCAGTCAGTACCACAGGCCGCCCTCCCCGCCCTGCCTCCAAGCCCTCTCAGCCTTTCTTCTCTAAAACCACAGTCCCTCCCTCAGAAGGGAGTCCTCTCTACACAGACTGGTTAAGGTTTATTAGCCCTTAAAATTCCTCCGAGATGAGTTGGTATTTATTTCCCTGCAAAGCTTATGTAACCGTAAGAGGATCCTGGGGCTGCCAAAGCTGTCTGTGGTTTGGATGGGACCTGCAGCGGTTTCTTCTGGGAGCTAAATATTATAATGAATGATCTCATACTATCATTTGCTTTGGAACTAAGTTGTGCTTGTCCCAGTGGTACCCGGAGCGACCTCCCAGGCCCCTGCTGTTTTGATTCTGACCAGGCCTGGAGGGTAGGGTGAAGGGCACAAGGAGAACAAAATTAGCGTCTTGTGGTAACTTGGCCTCTCGGCTTCTCCAAGGAGGCTCAGATCTGGGTCTTCAGCCACAGCTGAGGTCTGGGTGGCCACCACGATTAGGCTTCTGGGAGATTATGGGAAAGGCTAAGGCCAGCCTTCTAGCCACTGTCTGTTCTGACTGAGCTTTTGCAAGGCTGTAGATTCAGGATTTGGAACAGGAATGAGTTGGTGAGGACCTGACTGCTGAGCCATCAAAGGCCAATCCTGAGGAGCCATCAGAATTGGGGAAGTCCTGTACTGGGAGCCTCCAGGCACCAAGCTGAGTGCTCTGCTGCATTCACAGCGGAGGCTGTGTAAGGTGGTAAGCGGGGGAGGCCACTATAGTATAGAACGGCGGGTCTGTGTTCCAACTCTATCACTTGCTGGCCACGTGACACTGGGCAAGCATATAACCTGTCTGTCCCCAAGTCTAAAAACAGGGGTGATAATAGCCCTCCTATGGGACTGTTAGATTAAGTGTGATGATGCAGACAAAGCTTTAGCACAGTATTTGGCACTAGTAAAGAGCTCACAAAATGTTAGCAGTCATTATCCACATCTAACTGGAGCCTCATAGCAACCCTACTGGGGGGTGGGTTGCTTAATCTCCGTTTGCAGGGGGAAGAAATCAGGCTTGGGCCAGGCCTATAATCCTAGCACTCTGGGAGGTGGGGAGAGTGGATTGCTTGATCTTGGGAGTTTGAGAGCAGCCTGGGCCAGAATGAGACCCCATCTTTGCTAAAAATAGAAAAACTGAAGCAAGAAAATTACTTGAGCCCTAGAGCTTGAGGTGGCTATGAGCTTTGAAATCATGGCACTCCACTCAGGGTCCCCAAAAAAACCAAAAAAAAAAAAAAAAACCCACCTGGTTTGGCGCCTGTAGCTCAGTGGCTAGGGTGCCAGCCACATACACTGGAGCTGGTGGGTTCGAAGCTGGCCCAGGCCTACCAAACAAAAATGACAACTAAAACCAAAAAATAGCCAGGCGTTGTGGCGGGTACCTGTAGTCTCAGCTACTTGGGAGGCTGAGGCAAGAGAATTGCTTAAGTCCCAGAGTTTGAGGTTGCTGTGAGCTGTGACACCATAGCACTCTACAAAGGGCAACATAGTGAGACTCGTCTCAAAAAAAGAAGAAGAAGAAGAAGAAGAAGAAGAAGAAATGAAGAGCTTGGAGAGGTCACATGCTCATGGTTAAGTAGTTAATGAGCCACTGGCCTGGGATATGAAAACTTTATTCCTAGTACATTGGCCTGGAGCTGGGATTTGTTCCTTGGGGAGAACTTTCCTGTGGGGAAGCTGCCACATGAAAGGGCAGGAAAAAAAAAAAAGAGCTGGAGTCCCTGGTCATGGAGGTGTACTCTGGGGAACAAATGACTCAGAGAAAAGACTGAGGGGCCCACTAGGTCAAAAGTGTCAGGGGCCATGCTGGTCATGCTCAGCACTGTGTCCCAGCTCTGAGCATGACACCTGGTGTTCACAGTCCTTGACTGAACAAGCTAGAGAGTAATTGCAGTGATCCTTTGGGCATTATCGTTTGAACAAAAGCTTGGCTTCTTTTTGTCATCAGGAACTTTTTGCTATCAGTAACCAGACTCCACCTAGAATGCCGCCGCAGCAGCACAGCCCACAGCAACCTCAAACTCCTGGACTTAAGCTCCTTTCTCAGCTTCCCGAATAGCTGGGACTAGTTGCGGGATTTTTTCGCACCTCCCTGATCTTTTCTATTTTTAGTAGAGATGATGCCCAGCTCTTGCTCAGGCTGGTCAACGACTTTTTTGACTTCAGTGAAACAGTGCAGGTGGCAGCCACTGGGGCTGATGTCCCCTGGGGGTAAAAGGCCTGCGGCAGGTGAAGGAAGAGGCGAGTGAGTGCTGGGGCCTGAGATGGCCAGTGGCAGTCATAACTCTGGGGCCTGAGAGAGACACACCCAGGAAGAGGGGAGGATAGACTAGAATTTCTAAAGCCCTGGCCAAGCACCTCCAATTTAGTGGGCAGCTATAAAGCACCTGCTTGGTGCCTGCGGTATGCTTAGAGGCTACAAACACAGTAGTGAACAAAAGAGACAGGTTCCCTGCCCGTGGGGAGTGCCCAGCCTGTTGGAGAAAGGACAGCAAATGAGTAATCAGATGAGTAGTTGGTGATTATAAATTGTGCTAACAATGGTGAAGGAAAAAAACCCTGGCCACCCAGAACCACACAGAAGTAGAATTCCTGTTTGGGATAGTCAGGGCAGGCCTCACGGAGGAGGTGCTGCTTAAACTCCTTGGGAAACACGGTAGGATCTCAAATATGTGGTAGGACTTAATTTTCCCCCTAGATAGTCACAGGAGAATTTGGGCCCTCAGACCCAGGCTGATGCCAAACTAAGTAAAGCCATGTTAAGGCATTTCTGAAGGATTTTGTCTCATTGGAGTCAGTCTGAGCTCAGGTGAAATGTCACATCCCAGCTGGATTTCTGAAGACAGCACTGGGCTGAAATCTCCAGAGTAAAGGTCCTGTCCCACCCAAGAGGCTGGGAGCAATTAACAGTAAATTGGCTTAATGGAGGAGCCTAATTTAAGAAAGAAGCAGAGTTAGGGTATAAGGTACACATCTTGGGGGCAGGACACGATTATAAGAGGGGCTTTACTTAACAAACGCAAGCAATGTAACCTGATTTGTCATACCCTCAATTAACCTGAAACAAAAAAAAAGAAAGAAAAGAAAAGAGAAGAGAAAAGAAAGAAAGGAGCAGAGTGGCTCTGGCCAATCAGGTTAGGGTGCTGTACATCCCTCTTCCCTGAGGGCTTGAATGCGTCTTGTTTCCTAGTTTATCCACTTGGTTTAGGGCCTTCTTAAATTGTTTAAGTGTCCCCAGCAAGGAGGCGGCTCTAAATTTTCACTGTACCCCTTGGCAAAGCATTTTCAACCACTAGCCTTCAATCTCAGCCATCCCCACCCTCGCCCAGTAGCCCTGCCAGTTTCACCTCCCAAGTACCTCCTGAGTCCATCCTATCCCACCTTGCTGCCCACTGCCTGCTGTCCTCACCAGGCCACATCCACATGCCGCTAGGGACACATTTAAAGATGTTGACCTCTCAATGCATCCTTACTGTTCCTTAGAACCGTATCATAAAAACCCCTTTCCTTGGCCCTTTCCCATCTGCATTTTATATGGCACGGCCCTCGCCCATTGCCCTTCACGTTTCCCCAGGATTTTGTCTCATTGGATCCAGTCCAAGCTCAGGTGCAATGTCATGTCCCAGCTGGATATAATCAGCATGGACAGTGATTAGAATCCAGGCTTCATGCTCAGTAGCTGGAGGCAGTTTGCTCTGTGAGCCTCAGTTCCCTTGTCTGTCCAGTGGGCATAGGAAGTCCCACCTCTGACAGTAGATGTTCACTGAATATGAGAGCTTCTTTCCAGCTTCGGCTGAAACGAGAACATCTCCTCAGTTCCTTTATAGTTTCCAGGGCATTTTCCCACTCATGATCTTATTAAAAGCTATTGAAATCTGCATATCAGGCAAGGTGGCCAATGTGATCTCCTTATCGGCCAGAAAGTGGACTCAGAGAGGTAAAAGCCCTGCTCAATGTCACAGTGAAACTGGGACCACAATGACAGCCACGCTTGAACTCTTAAGGGGCCAGATGAAGACACCGAGGCCCAGAGCAGCCAGCGTCTCAGGGCAGACCTCTGCTTTCAGGTCGGCCCCATCCTGGCAGCCTGGCTGCCTGGCTGCAGGGAAATGCTCAAGGGAGCCCCACTCCCCTTTTCTCACAACTCTCATCCTCTCCCTGGTCTCCCCCCAGGCACTTCTCCTGCCACAGGCTTGCCCAGCCTTCCTTTTTCAGTTTACAGCCGGGCCTGGATGAGGCCCAGGCAGCCCCCATCCACTCAGCGGAGTCAGGTTTGGGCCAAGGGTGGGATTTGGCTTTGTTGGTTGGGGAGGGGTTTGGTCACAGGGCAATGCAAGCTTGTCCAAACAGCTTTTCCACGGCCTCAGCCTCCTGGGCCCAGAATGCATCTCCTAAGGGAGGTCTGATTCAATACCTAAATCCTTCCCGGTGGGGACCAGAGGGAGAGGGGGCTTAAGGTCTTTAACTTCTAAAATTTACATTCTTGCAATGAGGAGGACCCTGTCCAAATGAAAAGTAGTGATAGCAAAGGAGGGAGTTTAAGCAGGAAGAGGAGATTTTGCTCTCAGTCTGGGATTTTTATGCTCTCCTAGCTGTCTGGGGGTGGGGGGTGAGTAAGGTAGTAAGGTAGGGGTGAGAAGGTGTGGGAGGAGGGGGAATACAGAGGAAGAGAGGGAGATACAGAGGAAGGGAGGCCTCCCCGAAAAGCTTCTCAAAAAAAGTAGTGTAAGTACACAGGGAGAAGCGAGGTCTGAATCGCAGCTCTGCCATTTCCCAGCTGGTTGACCTTGTGAAGTGCCCTAATTTCGTGGAACCTCTGTTTCTTATCTGTGTCAAAGCAGGAATAATTCCTTCTTTATTAAGCAAGTACTTTCTCTCTGGCTTACCAGATGCTTGGCCCTGTGCTATAAACAAGACCAATAGGATCTTTGCTCTCATGGAGTTTATATTCCAGGAGGGAGGGAAATGAGAAATCAACAGTAAACCAACAAGATAGTTTTGGGTAATGCTAAATGTTAGGTCAAAACCCAAAAGGGAGTGGGGAAGATGAGCAGATGGAGAAGGCCCATGTGAGGAGGAGGCTTCTGAACCGAGACAGAGAGGGTGAAGAGAGTTCCAGGTGGAGGGAATTGCGAGCATGAAGGCCTGGAGGTGGGAGGGACTTGATGTGCTTGAGGAACGGGCAGTGGCCTCAAACTTCGCATGTAGTGAGCACCTGGGAAAGCAGTTTGAGTCACGGTGAAAAGTCAGCGGGAAGCAGATCACACAGGGCTTCGGAGGCCGGCCGTGCCAAAAGCTCCAGAAGGCTTGGAGAGTTTTAAGTTAAGCAGGGGAATAACATGATTGGATATGTATTTGGGAAGATCATCCCCTTAAAATTTCTGAGCCTCATTTCCCCCATCTGTTAAAATGGGCATAATACTCTATATCTCACAGGATTATTGAGAGTATTAAAAGACTTGACAGCAAAAGCAACAAGCAAATTAATTAACATTTGTGCCCAATGTGTAAAACAAATGCCAGGGCCACTGTGTGACGACCTCACAGGGGATATGAAGGCAAGGGTGGCTCCTACAGGGTTAATCAAACCTGTCTTGGAAAAAGCAATCCCACGCTGCTAATATAATGGAAAGGGATGCAATCCAGGCTGTTTACTTTTTAGAGATTCAGTACTCCTATTAAGCAATCACTCTGTTTATGTCACTGCTAATTGAAGTAAATTGCTTTCTGCAATCAAATCGGGAAGTTCCCCTTCCGACCATGAAGGCACTTGGACTCTGGTTCCTGATTTCCAGTATTTAGTTTGACTTGAGATTTGTCCTGTAATTAATTGCATACATTCCACCGATTTCCTTAAACAAGTAGTTAGTTTGCTGTTGGGACAGCGATGGAGGCATTGATTTTTAAATTGCCTCCTCGGGTGGGAAATGTTCCATTTCTCCCCTTTTCTCCTTCCAGCCAGAAAAGACTTTCTTCCAGCTGGTGGGGCTGGTGGGTAGTGGGACTGGGGGCAGATGTCAGGGGTGGATGTGCGCTGTAGGTGTGCCCACTGCCCAAAGCCTGTAAATCAGGCTTCACTTTCCTGAGTAGCACAAGAGGAAGTGGGGGGAGCTGCCCAGCCGCCACCACCGCCGCATAACTCCCAGCACTCTGTCCCATGCATATACAGGTCTGCCTGGAAGGGGAATCCTGTGTACAAGAGGAGGTGGGGGGGAGTTCACCAGAACAAAGAGTGGGGCAGAGGCAGGAGCCTGGAGGATGCGAGGGAAAGGGGTGACGGATTATCCTAAGGAGAGGGAACAGGGAGGTTTAAGACCTGTGGTCCAGCCCCAGGAAGGGCACTCCAGTTCCTGCTCCTAGCCCTAGAGGGCAAGTTCAGGGGTTAGGTGGGGTGGGGATGGAAGTCTTTGACGCTGGACAGAGCTCTTAGGCTGGATGCTCTCAGGAGTCTTTCTCTCAACTTTTTGCCAGGTGGAGAAAACAGGCAGAAAGTGTACCCTGTCACTTTCTCCGTGAGATTTAGTCCTTGGTGAGCTATGATGTAGTGCTTTACCTTGCGGTGTGAAGAGTATCTCTTTATGGATTAATCTGTGCCCCTGCACAAGGCAGCCTACAAGGCCGAGCTGAAGTGCCACCTCCTCCAGGCAGTCCTACCCACCGCCTTCAGCAGGATCTCTCCCTCTCCCAATTCCTGTGGCACTGTGTGCCTCTGGGATAATGAAGTACAGATACAGCTACATTGTGGATAAACCTCAAAAACATGCTGAGTGAAAGAAGCCTGACACAAAAGGTCACATATTTTATAATTCCATTCATATGGAATGCCCAGAAAGGGCAGATCTGTAGAGACAGAAAAGAGATTAGTGGTTGCCAGGGGCTGGGAGTGGGAATGAGGCTTAACTGTAAATGGGCACCAGGGATCTTACTGGGGTGTTAGAAATGTTCTCAGCTGGATTATGGCGATGGTTGCACAACTCAGTAAATCTACTAAAAATTATTATTGTATTCACTTAAAATGAATAAATTTTGTGATTTATAAATTATACCCTGATAAAATTGTTTTTTAAGAAATGAAGCTAAGATTGCATAATTTGTCTGAAGCGACTGGCTGTTGAGTGGTAAGGTCAGAATTCCAACCCAGGCAGCCTGAGTCTAGAGACTACATTCCTACCCATCATGCACTGTTGCTTCCCTGAGATAGCTTTGATCTCAGCCCAGCATTGGGAGGCTCATCCAGTCCTGAGATGAGGCTGGCCTTCTTGGAATGTTTCTGGATAAAGGTAACACTTGAGTTGTGTTTTGAAGTCTTAGAAGTTCTCTTCCCCCAGCAAGCCTCTGGGCTCCCATCTTTGACCCTCACTTCCTTTTAAGAGCTGGCTCTCACTGAGTAAACAGAAAAGGGAATGCCCACAGAAAGAGAGGCAATGACACCAGCCATATTTCCCCCTTGATGAAAATCCATCATCTGGTGACTAATGGGGCCTCTGGAGAGGTGCTTAACTGGAGCTGGGGACAGGCCTTATACTCAGGCCCTGGCACCACTGATGTCCAGGGCTGATTCCCACAGGCAGAGATGTCCGCTGCCCCTCTCCGGGGGGGCAAGAGGGAAAACTTTCTTCTTCACACCTCTTGAGAATTCTTAGCTTATTGGGGGCTCCTTCCAGAAGCACATTTGAATTAGGGTCAGGAAGACAGAAGGAAATAAAAGCTTTTAAAAGCATTTTCTAAAACCCTTCCGGTTTGGTCCTCACTGACTTAGTCACAGTGCTGTACAAAGAGCAGGGTGGTGGGAGCGGTCCCCCCTGGTGTAGGCAATAAGAGGGTACATTGTCTGCGGAGAATGAAAAGTTAAGAATAAAACCAACATCAAGGACTGTTTGCCATACACCAGCAATTCTAAACAATGTCAGTGATAAAATATTCCTCCCCACCGGGGCAGACTGCTCCTGGGCCCTGCCCGTGGTATGCGCTGTTTGGTCAAGACAATTTCGTGGCAGGATAACAGAGACTCATTGCAAACTGGCTTAAGCCAAAAAGGTAATGAGTTAAAAGGAACTGGGGTCCCTCCCCAAGAAAGCTCTGGGCAGTGCCGCTCTCCCTTCTCCAGTTCCCTGTGACACACCTCTGGCTTCTCTGTGTGTCGGCCTCATGTTCCCTCTCCACGTGATGCCTTTCTCAGCTTTATTGAAGTAGCACTTTCTCATTTCAAGAACCAGTAGAGACTGACCTGCTTCGCTTAGTTCCAATTCCAAATGCCTGGGGAGCAGAATCTAATTGGTCCAGTGTGGATCAGGTGACCCATCCCAATGCAATAGCCAAAGGAGGGCCTCTGGGACATCAGGGCACTCAGGGCCTGTGGGAGGTTGCGTGGTACTTACTGGTCAGATATCCCATAACAAGTCTACTGTATTTGTCTGCGTGTAGTTTGAGAGAGGCTGGACAGTTCTTTGTTCAGGACCCCCATGAATCTCTTCCTTTATATATTTGTTTCCTTTTGATATTCTTTTTCACTTAAGTTAGCTGGAGTGGATTTTTATCTCTTGCAGCAGGAAAATCCTTGAACAACAACAGCAAAAGTAGAACATATCGAATGGGAAAAGGGACTGCAAAAGAAAGGCAAGCGTGCCCAGCAGTGTGTGCTTGTGTGTAGGGAGCAGGGCTGTCTGTTCCTGTTCCCTCTTGTCCTGTTCTTTCCCTTGGATTTTCCATCTTCCCCTCCAGACAGCACTCAGTAAGGAATCCCCACTCAGGATTGCCTTGAGACAGATTCTTCTAATGGCTGGCAAGCCTGTCTCCAGGCCTTCCCCTGCCCTCTGCCCTAGCCATGCAGCTGACTCTTCCCCGGCCGGTGCAGGTGTGGGCTTCAGAAACTGTTGGGCATCAAAGGCCTCTGGAGGAAATGCAGTTGAGATTCAAAGCATCTGGCCAAAGTGTCAACCCAAATTTAATTCATCCTTTATTTCCAGGTTACAGATAGCTAAAACAACAATGGCAACAACAATGACAACAACAAAAATAGCCAGGTGTTGGGGCGGGCATCTGTAGTCCCAGCTACTTGGGAGGCTAAGGCAAGAGAATCACTTAAGCCTAAGAATTTTAGATTGCTGTAAGTTGTGACGCCATGACACTCCACTAAGGGCAACATAGTAAGACTCTGTCTCAAAAAAAATAAAATAAAAATATTAAGATGGTACATTTTATGATATATGTACTTTAACACAATACAAAAATTGGAAAAATGCCAAAAGGATGAATCAGGAAAAAAATCTATATATTTACATATAGATAAATAAAAGCACATATGACAAAATATTTACAATTGTTGAATCTAAGTAGTTGGCATAAGGATGTTCATTGTTTGATTCTTTTAACTTTTTTCTATGTTTAAAAATTTTTTTTTTGAGAGAAAGTCTCACTTTGTCACCCTGGGTAGAGTGCTATGGTGTCATAATTCACAGCAACCTCAAACTCTTGGGCTTAAGTGATTCTCTTGCCTCAGCCTCCCAAGTAGCTGGGACTATAGGAGCTCTCCACAACGTCCAGCTTACTTTTTGTTGTAGTTGTCATTGTTGTTTAGCAGGCCCAGGCCAGGTTCGAATCCGCCAACCCTGGTATATGTGGCCAGAGCCCTAGCCACTGAGCTACAGGCACTGAGCCTATGTTTAAAATTTTCATAATGAAAATTTAAAGAATCAAAAGAAAGGGGTGGGGGCAGCACCTGTGGCTCATCGAGTAGGGCACCGGCCCCATATACTGAAGGTGGCAGGTTCAAACATGGCCTCGGACGAACTGCAAAACAGAAAAATAGCCAGGCGTTGTGGCGGGTGCCTATAGTCCCAGCTGCTCAGGAGGCTGAGGCAAGAGAATCGCCTAAGCCCAGGAGTTGGAGGTTGCTGTGAGCTGTGTGACGCCACGGCACTCTACCAAGGGCGATAAAGTAAGACTCTGTGTCTACAAAAAAAAAAAGAAAGGGGTGGGCGGCACCTGTGGCTCAGTGGGTAGGGTGCCAGCCCCATATACCGAGGGTGGCGGGTTCAAACTCGGCCCTGGCCGAACTGCAAAAACAAAATAAATAAATAAATAAATAATAAAGAAAAGAAAGGGGTAAGTTTATATCTGAACCCCTATTCCTCCATTAATAAGTATGAGCCTTGAGCCAATTTCATAAAGCTTTTGAAACTCAGTTTTCTTATCTTGTAAAATGGGGGTTGGGCGGTGCCTGTGGCTCATTGAGTAGGGTGCCAGCCCCATATACCGAAGGTGGCGGGTTCAAACCCAGCCTCGGCCGAACTGCAAAACAGAAAAATAGCCGGACGTTGTGGCGGGCACCTGTAGTCCCAGCTACTCGGGGAATAGTCAGGGTTCATAAACTCAAGGTTTTGTTTTATATCTACTCCAAGAATGGTTTTCTTACTTCTACTACAAATGTGAAGAGTCGGGCATAGTTTGTGGGCAGAATTTATTGGCAACAGTGGTGGACAGTCTCCACCCCGGTTCTCTCTCTCTCTTTTTTTTTTTTTTTAATTTTCTCTATACATGTACATGTGTTTATTTGGTTTCCACTTTTTGCCTTCACAAAATTAGAAAAACTTAAAATTTAATGACAATAACAATGTTTAAGATGAGGACTAGAAACAAAAACCTCATAAAGAACAAAGATAAATACGTTCAGAAAAGAAATCAGATTGTTGCTGCAATGAAATATTGAGCAATAATAATAATAATGCAAAAATAAGTAACATTCACAATGTCTAAGAGTATGTCTGTCATAGAATGCTTTGACTCTGAGGTTCAGTATGGAGTCATCAGCTAACTACTTCTTATTATATTTTTTCCAAAGTCTCAGAAAATAGACAACTAATCTTTATAAATAAAAATAAAAGATAATTTCAAAAACAAGATCATGCCAAATCTTATAGACAATGTTTGTCGCAGCTTCACCCTGTTCTGCCCATACTTTGTATAATGAATGATTTCAAACATGGTCCCCTATTGGGAAGGTATCTGTCTTTTGTCCCAAAATCAGTGAACAAGTGATGAAACTTGAGTCATCTCCTGGTTTGGTGGCTCAGGAAGGATTCTCTCAGAGGGCATTGTTTTCTCTTAAATAGCTCAATAATTAAGAGGGGGGGTGGCGCCTGTGGCTCATCGAGTAGGGTGAGCCACCATATCCTGAAGGTGGCGGGTTCAAACCCGGCCTCCTCGGTCGAACTGCAAAACAGGAAAAATAGCCAGGTATTGTGGCGGGCGCCTGTAGTCCCAGCTACTGGGAGGCTGAGGCAAGAGAATCACCTAAGTCCGGGAGTTGGAGGTGGCTGTGAACTGTGTGACGCCACGGCACTCTACCAGGGGCGATAAAGTGAGACTCTGTCTCTACAAAAAAAATAAATAAATAAAAACCTTTCTGGGTTGTCCTATTAGCAGGGACCACAGAAGTCTGAACCATATGGACAGTGTGTTTGCACTTGAGTCCCACCCCCTGGCTCCATGCATTGGAGTCATCCAGACACTTTTCCATATTTGAGGTGAGCATATGGCCAAGTGGAAAATAAACAGCTCAAGGAATTCCTGGCTTAGGAACTGGCTCACAATAAGATGTTGCAGGAAAGGGAATAGTCAGGGCAGGTGGACCTTTTGCAAGTACATGGTAAACCAGAGCAAAGAAATCCCTCCTGCAGGTAGCTCCCCCGGGGGATTGAACGCTCAAGATGCCCTTGATGTGCATCTTTTCACTGGACTCTTGTAATAACTCCTATGATAATTAACTAGTATTACCTTTACAAATAATGTTCATTTCAATAATAAACCCCTCTTCACAGATGAGGAAACTGAGACTTAGAAGGTGAAGGAAAAGTCTCCTGAGGTTATACAGTTTGCAAATGAGCAGAAGCAGACCTTGAACCCAGGTCTGATTTGCCAAAAATGTTACTTCTGCACAACTCTGACCATATGGCCAAGGAGGCATTTTATCGCCACGTACACCGGGTACGTTGGCAAGAACAGAGGAACAAGGAAAAATCTGCTTGCTATAATATGAATTTCATAAAGACAGAAATCTGTATTTAGTTCACTGCTCGATCCCCCCACCCCCACCTAGAACAGTGCCTGGGACATATTTGTTAAATACCATGAAAAAAACAAATTATTACTGGTCCTTTGTCACCTAAACTCATGCTCCCAGCCTGTGAGTTTGTGTGGGTAATAACCATAATGGAAAAAGTTGAGTTTGATCATTAAACTCTACCCTGTACAACTGCAGCCCTGGGAACTGTCATGTGGGGGTCTCCATGATCTGGGATGTGTTTGGATTTTAACTTGAAGGTGGATCATGGCTACAGAATTTTTTTTTTCTTTTTTGAGACAGTCTCCCTATGTTGCCCTTGGTAGAGTGCTATGGTGTCACAGCTCACAGCAACCTTAACTCTTGGGCTTAAGCGATTCTCTTGCCTCAGCCTCCCAAGTAGCTGGGACTACAGGCGCCCTCCACAACACTTGGCTATTTTTGTTGCAGTTGTCATTGTTTTAGCAGGCCTGGACTGGTGTGGCCGGTGCCCCACCCACTGAGGTATGGACGCCACCCATGGCTACACATTTGCAGGCAGTAAAGCTGCAGAGAGCTCCCCAGGTGATAGGCATCAAGACTGGACCCTCTGCCCTAAGCTTCCAGTACACTGAAGACATTGTGGAGGGGCGGGGTAAGAGGGAGGATGGGAAGGAGTGTGGGAAATGGAGAAAACACAAGAACCGGCAGGGAGGTAGGAAGCTCCTTGTGCTGCTTCAGCTGGTCGGACAGGCGCTCAGGCCCTCCTTCCTCCCTCCTTCCCCATTGTTGGGCAGTCTGAGTGAGAACAATGGGAATGGAATCCTTCTTCCCCCCCTGCCTGGCAGGGCTGGACCCACTTCCTCCTCACCCCACTGAGAGGAATGCTTTCTTGTCCTGACTGTGTGGT
Source organism: Perodicticus potto (assembly GCA_963574655.1). Taxonomy (NCBI): domain Eukaryota; kingdom Metazoa; phylum Chordata; class Mammalia; order Primates; family Lorisidae; genus Perodicticus; species Perodicticus potto. The sequence goes on from CAUYRH010110289.1 coordinate 18,567, forward strand.
ACCCGCAGGGAGAAAGGGCACTTGGGGCGCCCCAGGGACCGAAGGCTTTGTGGCTTGAGCTGATGACAATGGGGTTGGAGCAAGGAGGGGGTGGGTGTGTTGGATCTTTTCAGAATTTCTCTTGGATTTCTAATGAGTATTTCTGCTCTTTTTTTCTGACACATTATGGGGTCTCCATTTTGAGGCCCAAGTCGCTTGGGGCCTTTTCTGACTTCTGGAGCAGGCCACTCAGGCACACCTGGGAATCCAAGTGACAGCACCGACAGCCTGAGAGCAGCCCTTTGAAGCAGAGTCACTGCGTCCGGGTGCCTCAACCCTGGGCAGGCCTGAGGATCGTCTGAGCTCTTGATCTCTGGCCTCCCAATACTCAGAAGCTGCTATATTTTGGGTTGCAAGGGCAGCTTATGGGCACTGCGGTTTTTATTTCAATTTTAGAAGACACAGAAGCTGCTGCTTCTTTCCCACCATGTCTCAAAGCAGTTGTATAATCTTCCCCTTGCTCGGGGGAGAGGGCAGCCATCCCTGTGTGTGTCATCAGGAAGCTCTTAAGAATGGCCTGCAAAGACCCAGCCTCTGCCCTTGGACACCATCTCTCTCTCCAGTGCGCAAGATCCTCAAGAACTCTGCAGATTGCCTCCAGATTCCTGCAGGGTCCTCTAAGGCCAGAGCAAGGTGAACACACTGTGGGGCCCGGAGCAGCGTGGGCCTGGGTGTGCAAGGCCAAGCGTACATCAGGCCTCCATGTGTCTGAGGGAATGTGAGCTGATTCTTCCAACTGGTATCTTGTTGGAATTGGGGGAACAGTTGGGTGAAGTGGGGGGTCAGGGAGAAGTGACTGCTTTAGTTGAAGGAGCCAGTGGAAAAATGTGAAAGAGCTGGGTTTGGAAGCCTCTGTGGGTGTCTATGGAACCAGGGGAAAGACATGTGCTAATGACCACAGCAATGACCACAGCTAATGACCGAGCTTCAGGGAACTAATCACCACACTCAGCTCACTCCATGTGCTGTGTCTCCTAGTCCACGCAAGCCTTACCACCTTACATCAGAGATGAAGTACCCAACACGCAGAAAAATAAAGCAAGCTACCGCTTGTACCTGGCTGGGTATGGCTGGTGCCAGGAAGGCTTCCCCTCAATTTCCTGGGACAGTACCATTCACCTCAGGGCCCATGGGAACGAATGGGCTGTTTCTTTCTTTCTTTTTTTTTTTTTTGAGACAGAGCCTCAAGCTGTCACCCCGGAGAGAGTGCCATGACATCCCAGCTCACAGCAACCTACAATTCCTAGGCTCAAGTGAGTCTCCTGCCTCCGCCTCCCAAGCAGCTGGGACTACAAGCCCCCACCACAACGCCTGGCTATTTTTTAGTTGCAGCTGTCATTGTTGTTTGGCGGGCCCGGGGGCTGGATTCGAACCCGCCAGCTCAGGTGTACGTGGCTGGCACCTTAGCCTATTGAGTCACAGGCGCGGAGCCTGGGCTGTTTCTTAATTGCAAGGCCAATGTCTCCACAGACGTCAGATCTTTCCTCCTGGCCTGGTCAGACCCTCAGATAAAGAGCTGCCAATCTCCCTCCTAGAGAGTCTATGCCTGGCTGCCCACTTTTTGCGTACTTAGGGGGCTGAGGGCTTGGGGTATCTCAGAGCACACTCTGTAAAGGAGAGCACATATAGTGAGAATAAGATGGAGTCAGTCAGGCTAAGGCTGAGATGACACAGCTGGTCTGGCTAGTTTAGGGCCTATGTGACCTTCACCTCATGTCTTTCATCCTTGTTATTTTGTACACATTTTAAACCTAAAAGTGTGTATCTTAAGTAGTGTGGGGCAATCAACATAAGAGGTTAACTTTTGAATTAGGATGTTTTTATATAGATCATGGGTTATATCAATTATTATTTATTATGGGTCATGGATTATGGTGATAACTGTTGTTTAAGTATTAATTACTATTGTTTAGGATAAGAGTTAGTATGGTTCTTGCTTTTAACTTCTATAGTATATAAAGCTGTGATTCTGGGAATGGAAGAACAGAACAGTCTTAGAGAGGCTACTCTCACTATTCTCCAGAATTGCTGGCCTTTTTTAGAGTCTCAAGCTCTCACCCCGGAGAGAGTACCGTGGCATGACAGCTCACAGCAACCTCCAATTCCTGGGCTCAACTGAGTCTCCTGCCTCTGCCTTCCAAGTAGCTGGGACTACAGGCGCCCGCCACAACGCCTGGATATTTTTTGGTTGCAGCGGTCATTGTTGTTTGGCAGGCCCAGGCTGGATTTGAACCCACCAGCTCAGGTGTATGTGGTTGGTGCCTTAGCTGCTTGAGCCACAGGCGCTGAGCCTCACTGGCCTTTTGACAAATAAAGTTTGGTGACCCTATCCCAGTCTCTGCATATTGGCTGACAGTGGTGCACAGCCAGACCCTGCCTGATAACATAAACATTCACTTGATCCCACTGTTGTCAGCTGTGCTGCTGCCCCAAGGAAAGAGATGTCCCATAGTTCCTTCTTCAGAGAATAAACCTCCTGTCTCCACCAACATCAGGAAGGGGCTGCAACTGGACTGCGTGGAGCGCGGGAGGGCTGGAGTCTGGCTGTTGGCAGCCCATTCTCTGGTTCTTTTTTTTTCTTTGAGACAGAGCCTCAAGCTGTCACCCTGGATAGAGTGCTGTGGCATTACAGCTCACAGCAACCTCCAATTCCTGGGCTCAAGCGATTCTCCTGCCTCCGCCTCCCAAGTAGCTGGGACTACAGGCGCCCACCACAACGCCCGGCCATTTTTTGGTTGCAGCCATCATTGTTGTTTGGCGGGCCCGGGC
>CAUYRH010110291.1:0-34758 GCA_963574655.1 Perodicticus potto
TCAAGCTGTCACCCTGGATAGAGTGCTATGACATCACAGCTCACAGCAACCTCTAATTCCTCGGCTCAAGCGAGTCTCCTGCCTCCTCCTCCCAAGTAGCTGGGACTACAGGCGCCTGCCACAACGCCAGGCCATTTTTTGGTTGCAGCCGTCATTGTTGTTTGGTGGACCCGGGCTGGATTCGAACCCGCCAGCTCGGGTGTACGTGGCTGGTGCCTTAGCCCGTTGAGCCACAGGTGCCGAGCCTGTGTCTGAGTTTTAAACTGCCAGTTTGCTGACCATGTGTAAAAAGTCCCATAAAGCAAGAAGAACTCATCATATTTTTTTTTTTTTTTTTTGAGACAGAGTCACCCTGGATAGAGTGCTGTAGCATCACAACTTACAGCAACCTCCAATTCCTGGGCCCAAGCGAGTCTCTTGCCTCCGCCTCCCAAGGAGCTGGGACTACAGGGGCCCACCACAACTCCTGGCCATTTTTTGGTTGCAGCCGTCGTTGTTTGGCGGGTCCAGGCTGGATTCGAACCCGCCAGCTCAGGTGTACGTGGCTGGCGCCTTAGCCCGTTGAGCCACAGGTGCTGAGCCAGAACTCATCATATTTTTAGGAAGGAAAAGAAAACTGTACACACTTGAATCTCTGCAGTGGAGAATTTGTGATCATTGGATTTACCCACGTTATGAATAAAAAAGCAATTTATCAAATTAAAATGGAGAAAAAATTATTCAGCTTCAACGTAACTTTTGTACAAACATTTAAAAAATTTGTGACTCGTGCCTATGATTTCATTAATCTAGGGACCCCTTTCTGGAAAATATTTTCACTTTTAGAATTCATGTCTGTGGATACACTTAAACTTGAGCTTCTTTACTACAGTGTCTAAGTTAGGCCTAATTGAGGCTGGTCCTCCTGGGAGTGACCTTTTTGCCTCTCATTCAAGAGAGCCAACATATTATTTCTGAAATGCTTTGGGTCTTTAGGTGAAACTGTCAGAAGGGCAATGAAAATCCAGGAGGTGTTTGGGTTAATGCACAGCTTTAAGCTAACGTGGCTTGAAAGCCAAAGATGGTACTCAGATGGTACCCTCAAGGGCAGAATCGCTGGCTGGTAAAGTGTGACCAAGTCTTAGAGCCCTGAAGGACGTTAGGATGCTTCAGAAATCTGAGAAAGAGAGCTTTGCCCAGAGAAGACAGAACCAGAGAAAGCAATTCTGCAAAGCACGAAACCTCCAGGAGGTGGCAACAGCTTCCTTTTACATTATCCCTAGACCACAGGAATACACACAGGAAGTGAACATTCCTGGATTTAGGAGAGATGGACAATGAAGTCTTCTTCTTCTTCTTCTTTTTTTTTGTAGAGACATAGTCTCACTTTATTGCCCCAGGTAGAGTGCCGTGGTGTCACATAGCTCACAGCAACCTCCAGCTCTTGGGATTAGGTGATTCTCTTGCCTCAGCCTCCCGAGTAGCTGGGACTACAGGCGCCTGCCATAATGCCCAGCTATTTTTGTTGTTGTTGTTGTTGCAGTTCGGCCGGGGGCTGGGTTTGAACCCACCACCCTCGGTATATGGGGCTGGCGCCTTACCCACTGAGCCACAGGCACAGCCCTTCTTTTTTTTTTTTTTTTTTTGAGACAGAGTCTCACTATGTTGCCTTCAGTAGAGTGCTGTGGCATCACAGCTCATAGCAACCTCAAACTCTTGTGCTTAAGTGATTCTCTTGCGTCAGCCTCCCAAGTAGCTGGGACTACTAGGTGCCCGCCACTAGACAATGAAGTCTTCTGTTCTTTCTCTTATGCCTGTTCTTCTTTGTGAAATCTTCTGTCTAATTTATTAAATTCTCAGCTGGCAGCAACATCCAGACAGAAAGCAAGCAAGGACTCCAACCACATAGGGGTTAACGCGTTCTTTCACTACAAGGAGAGCCAGATGTTTATAATGCATCCTAGTCCACTGTCACCAGCCATTGGGGGAAGCATGCCCTAACCACTTCCTCCAACCAGTGAGTACCAGCAGCAGCAGGCAGTTTGACCGAGAGCAGCCTTCAGGAGCTGGGGAAAACAGCTTTCTGGCAAAACGAGCAGTAGGACTATTAAGTATGAGATAATTGTTAGGGGAAATATGACCAGCTCTCGCATCTTTTAATATACCTAGCGCTTTATCTGTATTGATCTGTTTCTGCTAAAGAGGAAATTATTAGTTTATCTACCTGTCTGTGCAATCAAGTGTGTTGTTGGACCTATTGGCAAATTACAGGAGCCCCACTGGGATCTTGCCTTTTAGGTTCTAATTTCCGCACCCATGGCTAACATGAATAATCAGCAAAGTTAATCAACACTCTATCTCCCAGGTGCTGTGCGTGTCCAATATCCTGAAATTTGAACGGCAAGCAGGCAACGGGAATTCCCAACTCTACTGGGGAGGATGTTCAATATCAGAGACCCAATAGAGCAAATCATTTAAGAGTCAGGGAGAGGGGACATGAATATCTTGAGGGCATAGGAAATCATTAAAGTTGGGAAGACTATGTGACTAAGCAATTTAAAAAGCTACGTGAACAGCCAATCGTGATGCCAGCTTGGGCAAGGTAGGTGCTCTTTAGAGATACTTTATGAACCACTTACTCATAGAACGTTGTCCATCCTGTTTCATCACTCTTGGTGGCCAGAAGCCCAGTGTTCCCATCATAGGTCATGAGACCGAGCTCCAGGTTCTGTGTGGACACAACTTTAAGGCCTCCGTTGGTGCCCACAGTGAGGGTGATGATCTGGTTGTCAGGCATAAGCAGGTGACGGGGCATGCCACTGCTGTCCCGACGGATCTTCAGGGAATTTCCATTATTGTCAATCAATTCAGTGACGTCATTGTCAGCACTATATGTGAAATTGTACAAGTACTCCCCTGTCACCAGGCTCACAGTGTACTGGTGGATGCCATCGGCATTGAAGACATACAACTCCTGCTCTCCAGGAGATGCAGCCTCATACTGGTTGAAGGCATTAAGAACGGGCTTGTTCTTGCTGACAGCTCTGATCCGAATATTTCCAAGGTCTGCGATGTAGATGGTACCATCTGGAGCTACCGCTAAGGATGATGGGGAATTCAAGATGGCATCAGTGGCGTAGGCATCGTCTCCTGAGTAGCAGTTGCAGTTGACATCATTTTTGCAGTCACAGTCTGAGGCTGCTCCCGCTAAAAGGCAGATCTCCCCATTGGTTGTTACCTGGCGGAGACGGTTAATCTTCTTTTCATCTGTCTCAGTGATATAGAGGACCCCGGTGTGAGAAATGGCAATGGCACTGGCTGACTCCAGAGCAGAGTGAATGGCTAGTTTGCTGAGTGAGTAGTCAATGCCAGGAACCTGGCAGTGCATGGGGCGTCCCGCAATGATGCTGACTTGGTGGTTCTCGGTGATTCGAAGGATGACATTGTTCTCTAGAACATATAGGGAGTTATCCATGGGGTTGACAGCAAGGTCTGTTGGCCATTCCAGACGAACCTGTGGATGATGTGGTATGAGATTAATGAACAGCCTTGAACATGTCCAGTTTTCCTCTGTGGGGTACTAATGTTGGTTCTAAGCACTTAGCTTTTTACTAACACACTGTAGTAGAAATGCTCACCATTGAACCCGCTGCCCATCACCCTGCACCCATGCGCATAATGGAGAAGAAGAAACGATGTATGAAACACCTCCTACTGTGTCATCTGCCGTCACTCGAGTAGTCGAGTAGGCCACCAGCTCTCCCTATGATGCTGCCTCTCAGCTCCAGACGACTGGACCAGCAACACAGCTGTCGTATATAGTTGTAGATGTAATGTAGTTTGCTGCACAACGCCACAGTGCAACCCGATCTAGACCCACTCCCCAAGTCAAGGGCCTAAAGGGGCTACATTCATTTAGAGGAGACACCTGTATCTAATTCACAAAAAAGGAGCCATGTGTCTTGGAAAGTGGCCCTGACCCAAGGGCAGGCAAAGTGCAGGCTGGCCAGCAAACTACAACTTGAACATTTGCTTGAAAAAATGAACTGAACCAAACACATTTTTTCCTCTATGGAATGTGAAATAAAAATCTCAGTAGCAAGTTGTCAGTTTGTTGTGAAATTTGAACTGAAATTTATGAGGTTGACCACGGGTTGAAAATGCTGTTACAGCAAGAGGGAACATATATTCCAGGTTGTTCGAGAACAAATTTGGGTGAGCCTCTGTTTTCTGTCCCCACACGAGCCCAGACTAAATGTGCACTTTGGGGAACACTGTAGATGGCTCTGCTCTAGTTACTACTGTGCAAAGTAAAGGTTTATATAGTGAGGATGCAATCATTTCAGATTAACAGGGAAGTTCTGATTGACATATAACGCTGTATGGTATGTTCTCAAACCTGCAATAATGATGGAGAAGAGAGGTAATTACACAGAAACTCCTACCCTGTAATCTGCCACGGCTAGAGTGTATCACCAGCATCCCTTTTCTGAACAGAGTTTCTCTCTCTCTCACTCTCATTCCTATCTGACACGTTCCATTGCATCTTGTTGTCTAGCTCATCTCAGGCCTTCTCCGCACGATGTGTGACCTGTATCTCTCCCTCCCATTCCAGTTTCAACCCAAACAGGAAGCCAATGAGAACTTCAGGCCAAGAAATAGGTGTTGCTTAGTGTGATGAGAAGTAAGAGAGAGTCTCACCTGGGCTACGTCCATGCTTGAATCACAGCTCAGTGGCCGGACGGCGGTGAGGTCATTGGAGCCCAGCAGGGTGGAGATGATTCCATTCTGGTCGACCTTCCGGATCATGGTAGCGTCGACAAAGTACATGAGCCCATTCTTGTCCACTGCAATACCTGAGCAAGACAAGCAGTGGGAACGTGTCTTTTGGAAAGAAGTAGGTTTCGTGGAGTAGAGGAGGGGGCTGCCTTGCTGGATACTCTCTGCGTAGATCAGGAACCTTACTGGGATGGATCTGCACACTCAGAGCTGTGCTTCTCAGCCTTTTAAGGCAAGTCTCTTTCTCACTGCACTGAGATTTGTATTGTTCCTGGGGTGCTGGTTGAATCACCACCCACAGTCCTTCCAAGTGAAGAAAGTACCTTGGGCAGCAAATAAATGAACCAAGGCTGCAAATGAATGAATGCGGAAACAACCTTGCATCTGCTCTCTTTAGAAAAGAAGTTATTTCCAAAGTTCATTGCTCTAAAAATTATTAGTAGTAAATTACTTGAATACCCTTCACAACCGATTGCAACAATAAGGTTGCAAAATGATGATTCTTGTAGTCACGAACTCTCAATTCAAAATGTATCCTCCAGGAAGCATTCCCAATTAAGCCTTGGCTCCAATTAGTGCTTCAATACCCTGGGGGACCCATGGCCCTAGCATTCCCCGGTCACAGCAGGGCTGCTAAGACACAGACAGTGGCTTCTATTTCTTTTGTGTCTTCAGCCCCCATCCCCAGTGTCCAAGTACAAGGCTTTCCTCCCTAATCCATGCTGCCTGCTGCTTTCATAGTAGCTGAAAATACTAACAAGAATTGGCGCCTCAAATGATTGCTCTTTAACTGTAAGTATTTTTTGCCCTTTGCGAATAGAGACCCATGGGTTCCATAACTCCCCCATCCTGAACCCTTGGAAATTATACCCATTCTTAATTACTACCCTTTCTTGGGCATTTATGCCAGCCACTGTGCTTTAGACTTGATAGATATTATTGTCTATTATGAAAGTATAGGAGTTGTCAGAGGCCCCACTGGGCTTTGTTCTGTTCCAGCCCAGGCCCCACTGGTGCTCTGGCCCATGAAGGTGACATTTCCTCTGACTTTCTGTGACTCCAGAAGCAATCTGTTCTAATTTCCATTTGTAGCATCCTAAGTGGGTAATAAGTTTACTTCAAGTAAATAAATAAGTTTAAAAAAATTTTTTTGAGACAGAGTCTCAAGCTGTCACCCTTGGTAGAGTGCTGTGGCATCACAGCTCATAGTAACCTCAAACTCTTGGGCTCAAGCAATTCTCTTGCCTCAGCCCCCCAAGTAGCTGGGACTACAGGTGCCCGCCACAACACCTGGCTACTTTTTTTTGGTTGCAATTGTCATTATTGTTTTAGCTGGCTCTGGCTGGGTTTGACCCTGCCAGCCTTGGTGTATGGGTCGGAGCCCTGCCCACCGAGCTACGGGTGCCACCCTAATAAGTTTTTCTTTTTAAATATCTACTCACACACCCAAACAATCTATCCGAGTTACATCATTGTAGGGAAAGTGGTGTTGGCCTGTTGGGCTTAGATTAGTTCCAGTAAGAAAGAGGCAAAGCCAAGCTCGTGGCAGGTTCTATCTGGGGTGGGCGGTCTCCTCTAGTTCTTTACCTCGAGGGCTCATCAGGGTGGCATCTACTGCCTTTCCTCCATCCCCACAGCGGGCTTCGTCGAAGGGCAGACACTGCTCTCCTGTCCCTGCCACAACCTCTGAATTCCCAGCCAGGTCTTTGACTCCACTCAGAGACTTGACGCGGTAGATTCTCCGACTATTGGTGTCAGACACGTACAGCGATCCTGACACGGGGTCCACAGCCAAGTAGTACTTGTGCGCTGGGTTATTGCTTTAGGAGAAGAAGCACAGAGAGAAATGAGTAGGGGGCCATGCTGCTGGCCTCCTGGATCAAAGAGATGACAAAATCCTAGCAAAACACTTATCTTCCCTAGTGTCTTTCCACTTTAGTGAACTGGAAAGAATCTAACATCAAACTTTGTGTTCTAACACATCATGGCTCTCAGCTACTTCTAATTTCCTTTAGATCCTCAAGCTATTATAGGATTCGTTGTTTCCCATCTGGTTGAACAACTCTTGCTTCATTTAGCCAGTACCAAAGACCCCACTCCCATTCTGTCTTTTGCAAGCGGGCTAGTTACTCCATACCAGTGACAGTGCATGTGTGTGCCAGCTTCTTTATTTCCCCCTGTGGGCTATGATTCTTAAGTGGGATTGGGGAACGCTTCCATGTGACAATGTCCTCTTTTCTTCTTTTTTTTACATTGTCATCCTATATGGTCTGTGAGTTCATCATTAAAAGAGCCATGTCATAAATGAGATATCTCTAAGATACATAAATTTATTGTTTTCCATTTGATTTTTATTTTTTATTTGAGGTTAATATGGGGGCACAGATGATTAGGTTGCATTGTTTGCATTTGTTAGGTAAAGTTCAAGTTGTAGTTGAGGACAATGTCCTCTGCTGCCTCCTCAATGCCTCCCAGTACTAGATCATTAATCCTGGGGTGAACAGGAGTTTCGTAACTTTTAACGAGAGTCATTCCCAATCCTCAGCCTCAGATCTCCTTTACTGCTCCTCAGTGTGAGTATGAATAAAGATGGCATTTAGTGCAAAGAAATGTGGATGTCTAGCTGATATCACATCCGTAATATGAATTACCAAGAGAGTAGATGCATTTTCGAATCTTGGGTAGCAGTGAGGTTGCAGGTGTGAGCAATCTCTGCCAGGGCCCTAAGCCACACTGATGTCTTGGTGTGTGACGTGGATGGGAAAGCTCAGAGACCTCTGCCGTGTGTCTAGCTGTCCCTGGTGAGTCTAACTAGGACCGAGTAAGACTTGCAGAACTGACCCAGGACTGAGACCCAGGAAACTCTAAACTCAACTCAGCTGCAGCTGATGACCATAAGTAAGTCTTTGGGCTGTGCTGGGTCTTAGCTTTCTTATTTGGGAAATGAAGAAATCAAATTGGATCATAGCTAATGCTCTTTCTGATTCAACACAGTGCAGTTCTTCCCTTTGTCGTGTCTGCCACTTGTTGGAGGCTGGTGCTGAATTGGGCGTCACGCTATTCCTGATAACCCTGGTTATTAAAAGCACCACCTCTAGAATGCAAGCAGCAATTGCCTCTCTGCCTCAGTGTGTAGCCTCGGTTTTGGTGCCACGTGTCTGAAGTAAGCATGGGCCTTTTCCCCGGTTATTTTTCACTTGTAATGTAGTACTTTGGAATGATGGGGAGAGAAGGGCTGGGCGCGGTAAAGGGGAGGTGAGGGTGAGGATAGTTTTGGATGCAGAGTCCTGTGGACATTAGCTGGTGAATCACTAATTAAAATACTACTATTTGGGTTCTTCTCTGATTAAAGGGAAAAAAGAATTAGGAGGCTATTTTTAGGAACACTTTGTAAGTCAAGTCTACATTTAATTCTGGCTTCTCCTCAGGTTGCTATTAAGGCATCTAATTGAACTAGAAGTCAAGGTATTTCTAAGCTATAGCTAGTTTGAAAGAGTAGACTACCTGGGGACATTCCCTTTCTTTCTCTTTCCTTTTCTTTTTTCTTTTTTTTGAGACAGAGTCTCAAGCTGTCGCCCTAGGTAGAGTGCTGTGGTGTCGCAACTCACAGCAACCTCATACTCTTGGGCTTAAGCGATTCTCTTGCCTCAGCCTCCTAAGTAGCTGGGATCACAGGTGCCCACCACAGTGCCCCGCTATTTTTTTGGTTGCAGTTGTCATTGTTGTTTGGCAGGCCCGGGCTGGATTCGAACCCACCAGCTCCGGTGTATGTGGCTGGTGCCCTAGCTGCTTGAGCTATAGGCACCAAGCCTCTTTTCTTTTCCTTCTTCCTCTTCATTTTCCTTTTTTTGTCTCCTTCTTCTTCTTTTTGGCAATTAAGTCATTAGGGAATATCCATAAACACAAAACAAATTAGGGCAGAAAGGGAAAAATTCGTGCTACTTCCTAATTAGGGGCTGCACTCCCTTCCTGAAGGAAGTGGTCAACAGAAGGGTCAGGGCATTGCACGTCTGTGCCTATCTACGAACAAGATAATTAATTTTGGATTTCTAGGGAGTCTTATTCGAGAAAGCTTTTTAAGATCTCTGTCAGAAGAACAGATAGTGGAGGTCAGTTCTTGTTTAGGGGGATTGCTCTTCCCATGGTCTTTTACTCATTTGAACCAAGACTCTTGAAGAAAAGCTCAGATCAGAGGGACAGCAGTGCTTCCACATCTGCGGCTGTGGTGAAGATCAAATGAGGCATGTGAGTTTCCTGGAAAAATGTCCTTCTGGGGGCATTTCTGCTTCTTTTTTTTTTTTTTCATTTCTCCTTCTTTTAAAAATTTGGCTCAAACAGGGTGCCTATAAGCAGCCAATTTGGGGATGCCTGAGAAGAAGAAGGCAGAGGACTTTTTCTATGCAGGGTCTTTCTGCTGACTGGGATGATCTTGTACGACTGGACTCTACTCTTTGTCTGATTTTGACTTAATGTCAAAGGAGCCCCTTCCACATCAGGGAATAAGGAGAAGCATTCCTTTGAAAAGTTGTATAAATTGCTTTGTTTTCCCCCTCTTCTTGCAAATAAAAATAAGGTTGCTTTTCTTTGAGAAAGTTCATACTATATCCATTTCAGCACAGTGTATGTGTGTATGGATGTAGACGTGTATTTTACACTTATGCTGTGATTTGCACCAGTGTGATTTTATTTTTTATTTATGTATTTATTTTTTATTAAAGCATAAACACATAGATCATGTATACATTAATACATTTATGGGGTACAATGTGCTTATTTCATATAGAATTAGGAGCATTTACATTAAAGGTTAATATATACTTTGTCTCATTTACTTAATTAATGTTTTAAATAATAACCTTGGGTTAATGGAAAGACCAAGACAACTTAGACAAAAAGTACTTGGTCTACACCCTTCATGCTACTCAAAAGTGATTTAACTCCATAAAAATTCTCAATGTATCTGACGGTTGGATTCATTCTGACCAGCAGATTGGCAATTAACTTTTTTTTTTTAAATGACCATATATCCAGGGGAAAAAATCATTAATGAGTTGAAAATGAGTTTTTGACCCGTTTCCAGTTCATTAAAGCTTTTGTGAACCCAGTCCAGCATTTACAAAAGCTAGAAGTTTGCCTCAACTGTTTAGCCCAATTATGGACTCCACTGAACAGTCGGGATAAAAGTTCGCTGAGGGTTCATTATCTTGCACTTGCATCTCCCGGAAATTCTAATTACTGTCAGCTTATTTGGTTGCTTTTTGACTGCACTTCATAATTGCTAAAGCTTATCATATCCACAACACACAATTAGCACATAAAAAAGTTACTATGCTTGGTACATAAAAATATACAACACTACACAAGAAGCACAAAACAAAAAAGCAAACACAAGGAAGCAAACGAACCATATCAAATTATATGGGAAAGAGTACTTCATCTTACCTATGTTTAAACTCTTTATTTCTTTATAGAAAGAAAACAGAAAGGAAAAAAGAACAAACAGTTAGCGGAAGAATCAATGATAAAGAAAACATAACATTTTTGTTTTTTTGTACAAAGGATCCCCCAAAAGACAATCTTGTTATTTTTTCCCTTGTTACTGACAGCTTCTGGCTCATTAACATGAGAAGCACCCCTAGACTTTGGACTCCTCCCATATCTTGGAAAATCTGGGTAAAAATGCTGAATTCTCTGATTAGTTTAGTGGGTGCAACAGGACACAGGTAGCAACAGGTGAAATTGTTTTTTCTGGCTAATGAACAGATGGAAAATAGGTTGCATCTTAGGTTCTAATACCTATTGACTGGTAATGACTACCTGGGAATGTGGTGGTAGAAGAATTTTGAGGCTAAATTCAAATTCATCTATAAAGAGTTCTGTGACTCATTTGTAATGTCTGCCTTGGGTGTGGTGGGGGAGCACGGTGGCACCTGTTCCCTCTATTCGTCACGAGTACACTGCAGGATAGAGTCAGTACCACTCAGGAGAGAGATCCTCCTCACACCCTACTGCAGTTTGGCAAAGGCTCTGCTGAACCCTGAGTGTCTGAATCATTTCCTATCCCTGCTCCGTGCCATCTTCTTTCTCCCCATCTCAATGGTGTGGGATCCCAAATACGCATTCTTCCTCGCAGGTAATACCCAATATAGCGATAACGTCCATAAATAAAATTCATAGACAGCAACACCCTCTTGCAGTTAGAGCCAAAGACTCCAGTTACCATTCCTTATTGGAGAACTAGTAAAAGTTTTATTATTTTTTTATTTTAAGAGTGAAAATATATTTCAATTTCAACAGGAAAGTGGCTGAAAGTTAAACATTAGGGAGATGAGGACATGCGAGGGCCTCCGGTAAGAATTGCTTCCCATTCTTGAGGCTTCTAGGCTGAAGTGGAAGAAGTCCCTGAGTCCCTCTTTCCCTTGCAGCTGAGGAAGAGGCTTCAGGGAAAGGACAAAGAAAAGTTTAATGCCCTGATTCCTGCTTAGGTGTAGCTCAGGCCTCTGCCGGGGGCCATCATTAGTGTTGGATTTGCACAGGGATTACATTTTTATATTTTATTCCAATGTGTTAGTTTTTGCAAAAAAAAAAAAAAGTTAATTAAATGATGTTGATAACTCTTGAGCTCTGACTGACATAGTGCAATTTAAGATTCATTCTGCAAAGCCTGGTGTGTCAGGATGGCAGCTGGGAATTCTCGCGTCTATTTTATATTGCTTAATGAAAGTGAAATGTTATCTGCCACCAGTGGTAGTCATATTTGGCTCTTAATTATTGCAATATCAATTTCACTTTTTTTTTTTTTAGTAAAGATTTTGTAAAAAGACTGGATGGGATTTGGGTCTGCAGACCTGACCTACTTCTTTCCTAAGAATATCTGCTTTAAGTTGATTAATAGAAAATCTATTTTGGGGGAAAGAGAGGGGCAGGGATGAAGGACCAAGCCATTGGGGAGTGGAGAGTCCAAATGATGACATGGACATGCACTTTGGAGAATGGTGGAGGTCACTGTTATTCTAGTTAAGGGTCATATTAGGTTGGGTGCTTAATGGGCAACATGAAAATCACAACATCATTGACTCAGTTTGTGCAGATGAGTCCAGATGCCCTACTTACAAGGGACAGGCCTAGGCTTAGTGTGCATGGCCTCAAATAACAAAAACCCTTTGAGGAAAACATGATGTCTCAGATTTAAGAATTGAGATGGATTAGCTCTTCACACGGCAGAGTCTCAATGATTCCTCTGTGAAGCCTCAGGGTCTCTCCTGGCCTTGTCAGCCTGCTTTGCAGAGCTGTCATCATTGTGTCTTGTGATTTACGTGTGTGTGCTTGTCTTCCTCCATTCTTTGTGAACAGGAGAGGAGTTATTCCTTTGCATTGTGGATATCTAGTAGAGAGCCCATGAGAAGGGAAGGCCTGGGAAAATGGGTTCCTGAGTGAAGGAGGCAAGGAATGAGGCTGTTTCTAGTGCTGGCCAGACTAATTCTAATCCCTTACGTTCTGTTCAGAATTACAAAGCTACAATCAACTGAGATTTGTCTCTTTCCATTCCAACTCCTGCTGTGTCACGTTTTCCCTTTGAAGAGGGTGAAGTAGCCACAGGCTTATTTATTTATTTTTTTATTATAACTAAGGGGAAGTTGACTTGGGATACAGTTAGTTTAGTTGTAGAGGGATGTGCTTATGTAGCTTGTAGACCTTTCAGCATCTAATTAAATCATTGCTAGTCATTGTGGCATAGGAATGGCTTTCAGGCATGTTCTGCCCTACTGTACTGATTTACTCAGCATTACAGCAGGGAGTGTAAGGACCAATGCAGAATTTATATCTCCCTATTACGAGAACATCAATGACAAACAGATTAAAGAACATCAATTCAAAGAGTGAACAGATTATTCACTATACAAGAAAACCTGAAATGCCCAGAAATACTATAAAGGAAACTTGATAAAGGTTTTCCAAAATGTTATAACTCTAACAATTTATATGTCACCAGTAATCAATTGTGAACATGAAAGAACATTTTCTAATTTATGAATAATAGGAAATAAATTTTGATGAGCCACACAGGAGGAAAGGCCGCACACATCTCTTTATTCTTCCTGTAGATAATCAAGTTACAAAAGAACCATCATATTAAAAGGTGACCAAAGAGGATGCAACCAAAAAGTGTGGGAAATCAAGTTATCACAGAAGTGTAATAAGAGTTAATTAGTAAAATAGCTTATGATGTTTGGGCTAGTTGTTGACTTTTTAAAGACTCTGTAATTTGTTTTGATTCCTTTTCTCATCCTAAATAATATGAGTAATACTCAGTTTCATCTCTCATTTGGTATTTACAATTTTGTTTTCTTCTGTCTTAGAGAGAGGGCCTGAAATCACATTAGATTAGGTCCCCAGGAAACCTGGAGCTGTCCCTGGTAAAAGGCCTTGAGAACAGTGCCAAGCACTATCTGAAATTTTAGTCATTATTATTATTCTGGATTGGGTGTTTTGATGTCTTGTCTTTCCTCACCACCATCTTCATGGTTTGACCACACAGGGAAAGCCTGTGCATCCTTTAACTAGATAGTCCCCCCTAATAGTCTCCCAGCTGATACTCTCAGACTGAGCTTGTCCTTGAACTTAATTCCAGGATCTGCCTTTGCCCAACTTCCTGGGCTTCCATTACTGCGCGTCTCCAAGCACCATCTCACCTGGGTCAGACCTTCTCTGAAGGTCTTCCCTGATGCAGAGGAAGGGAGTCAAGTGCCCTTGACCCACTCCCCGAGTACCATCAGAATGTCAGCATGGAGAAGTGGTTTGGTTAGAGAAAAAGCATATTTACTATCTATTGTAATATTAGTTTATGTTTAAGAAAAAAGAAATGAGTTTTTCTTAGAGCTTCAAACATTAAGGAAGGTGTGAAATTCTTACATTCATCAGGAGGGGCCCAGCTAAGAAAATGTACCACCCCTTACCATTTACTGCGGTATTTCAGGGTCTAATTCCTGAGATGTTCTCAAATTGAGGAGAGAGAAAGGAATTTTTATGAAAGAAATTTCCCCTATGATATCAGTGAGTGACACATGTACTCCAGCGGGCTTAGGTTTTCTAAAGACAACTTGGAGAGGGTGAAAGGTACAAGAAAGGCAATAGACTACCAGAGATGGGATATTAGGCTTTTTGGGGGAAAATGGGTATTGAAAATGTCCTGAATGTCAGCTTAATCAGAGCACAGAGCTGATGGCCAGTTTACCTAAGAGAGGAATCTGTGTGGCATTAGAAGTTGTGGAGATGTACAGACCTCTGCGGCAAGGGAAGGAAGAAGGGAGAAGGGTAGTGAGAGAATTTTTCAGGGGAATATTTAAATAGAATTCCAGCTCCCAGGCTCAGCTCTGGGATGGGCACTGACTCCCGAAATGGAATCATTCAGCTGCCAACGCACAATGGAGGGAAGACATAAGCAAGACAGGTCCCTTCCTCCCTCCTCCCTCCCTTTGCTGGTTGCTGTTCTGAAGAGAGGGGATTGACAGCCCTTTGTTTTCAGGCATGTAGTGGGAAGAAAAGAAGAATCAAACCAGTGTTCTTGTAAAAGCTTAACTTTTAATCGGCTCTGGGTACCTGGCTGATGAAAGCAAGAACAACTCTAAAGGCAGCTAAAAAAGGATAAAAAAAAAATCGCACGGCTGTCAAGGAAAATTGGGAGCCATCCTTGCTCAAGCTGTCCTCAATGTCACCACACGGGCGTGGTGCAGCGTGCTCTGATGGGGCCCTGAGCTTGTGCTGCTGATGTCATGGACTCTACTAATTGAGAGACATGGAATTGAGGCACAGTTGTACAAGAGGGAAAAGATGCAGCTGTGTTTTCTTCAACGTGAGCAACTTATCTTGGCACCTCTTGTGGGCCAGGCCCTGCTCTAGGCATTAAGGGCTGAAGATGACCAAGAGGCCTTCCCTGTGGAAGTTCACACACTTGGGCCCCAGTGATTTCCACAGAAATAGCAGCACAAGAAGGCAGGAAGTGGTGTCAGCTCCAGTGGAGAATCAGGGGGTTAAGGAGACGCAGAGGAGAGTGAGAATTATTTCCTCCAGGGAGATCAGGCTTCAGAGGAGAGGGAAGCCCACAGACTGCCCACACAGGTGGAAGCCATGCAGGAGGATCAGGTAGGAAAGGTATTTAAGAGCAAGCAGCGCCTGTGACGGTTCAGAGCTGGGAATGGATCATGCAAGGGCTGGCTAGGCTGTGAGCAGGGGAGCAGTGACGGATGAGGGGCTGATGGGGAGGGTTACAAAGGCCAGATGAGACGATTCGGTCCTTTTCCATGTCTGCCATGGAAAAGCAGACACTACCTCCACCCTCAGCCTGCATTCTCCCACGGTGTCAGAGAAGAGGAGGCTTTCCTTGGATAAAAAAGAACAAAACATCTAGGGAAGGGGACCTGCATAGGAAGGGGTAGGCTTGTCTGTGGGCAGTCTGCGGGTCTCCAGCCTGCTCTTCTGGGCCTTCTTCTTGAACCCATGGCTCATCTTTCAGTTCCTGCAGCCTCTTCCTCCACTTCATGCCTGCTCTGTGTTTGGCCTTTGGCTCTTAAACTCAGCTTGAATCACTGAATTCTCTCTCTTTTTAAAAAAATTTAATTTAATTTTTTTTATTGTTTGGGATTCACTGAGGGTATAGAGGATTAGGTTACACTGACTGCATTTGTTAAAGTCCCTCTTATAATTGTGTCCCGTCTCTAAGACTGACTGCTGTCTTTTCATCCTCCTGGGGCCTGGAAAAGTCTCAGCCCCCAAGAGTACTCAGCAGCAGGTGCTGGTGGTCAGGTCCCTGCCATTTCTTCCAGGGGACCCCAAGGACACTAAAGTGCAAATGCGACTTGCGGCTCTTTGTACATCCTTCACGTGGTGGCTGAGGCTGCTACAGAGGACACCACTGTCCATTCAGTTACTCAGGCCCAAATCCTAGATGTCAGCCGTGATTGCCTCTCTCTCCATTCCTCACACCTGATCCACGATTCTATCATACTTAGCTTGAAAATATATCCCAATGGGAGCACTTCCTATCTCTTCTGCTACCTTCCTTGTCTCAATGAGTATCATCCAAACCCGGGACACTCAGGGCCCCTCCCTGTGAGTGTCGGGCCTCAGCCCTGCACACTTACAGCCCACTCTTCACACAAAGCACCACAGCCATATCTAAAAGACACAAATCAGATTGTACCAACTCCACCCACTTCCTCCTTTAACCTCGGACGTCTGTCCCTGCCAACAGAAGATGACAAGCACTTACCCGTGTGGCCAAGACTCTGACGCACTGGTCTGCTAGCGACCTCTCTGACCTCCTCTGAGGCACCCACTCCCCGCCCTTCCCCCACCCTCCAATCACACTGGACTTCTAGCATCCTAAATAAGCCAGGTTACTGGCTGGGCTTAGGGCTTTTGCATAACTCCTTTCTGCCTGGAATGCTTTCCCCCAGATCTTCCCAGCGTGACCTCCCCGCTCCGATGTCAGCTCGAATTTCACCTGGTAGAAGAGGTTTCCCTGACCATCACTGTAGCTTATCTCTCCCCCCACCCCAGGCCCTATTTCTCACCCAGTTAGATTTCCCCTTAAGCATTTACTGCTACTTGAAATCACTTTTCTCTTTGTTCACATGGTTTGGTCTGCAGCTCCCTGTCAGACCACAAGCACCACTGGGGCTTGATGTGTTCCCCACCATTTTTCCCCCCCTGGCCAGTCAGTCCCTAGCATGTGGTTCTACATTCACCAAATACTTATTCAATAGTGGTTGCCCCCTTCTTTATAGATCTTTTTTTTTTTTAATTTTTTTGAGACAGAGCCTCAAGCTGTCACCCTGGGTAGAGTGCCATGGCATCACAGCTCATAGCAACTTCCAACTCCTGGGCTCAAGTGCTTCTCTTGCCTCAGCCTCCCAAGTAGCTGGCACTTCAGGCGCCCGGCTATTTTTTGGTTGCGGCCGTCATTGTTTGGCGGGCCCAGGCTAGATTTGAACCCTCTAGCTCATGTGTCTGTGGCTGGCGCCTTACCCGCTGAGCCACAGGCACCGAGCCCCTTCTTTATAGATCTTATTTCTCCCTCTGTTTATATACAGATCTTCCCTGGGTTGAGGATCTGGGGTCAACTTTCCTGGGAGGAACGTTTTTAAGAGCTTTTAGGGGTCAATATTTTTGCAGCACAGAGGGGTCTGGACTTCAGACTTGGTAGCAAGCAATGGCCATGGCCATGAAGAATCTACTGGAAGTGGCCAGAAATGGCCGGGCAAGGCCTACTCAGTAAAGCTCTGTCACACCCTAGTGGATGTGCAAAGATTCAGAGACTTGACAGAGACCTAGCACACAGAGGTGCTTGAGACAGAGTTTTGAACTAGTAAATGAACATTAGCAGTTCTCCAACCTTGATGTGCCTCAGAATTTTCCACAAATAAGAGATGCCTTGGCCCTTCTCTGGTCCTTTGTTCGTAAGGTGGTTGTTGACTATTGCGTCAAATACCGTGTGTGGGGATTTGTAGATACACAGAGCATGTCCCCACATTCTTATTGGACTCCGGGCCTGAGTTTTGGATCACACAGACCACATATTCTCATGAGATCACCAAGTGCAGCACCATTTACCCAGTGACACTCAGGAGCAGGAGGGAGAAGGGCAGCAATGGAAGGGCCCTGTATGGCCATTTACCGTAACTCCAAGATGCTGGTCACGTTTCGAGAGGGAAAGATGCGCCGGATGTAGTTGAAGTCGCCCACGTAGAGGCTCCCATCTACTCCAACAGCCAGGGCCACCGGGGCCAGCAGTTTGTTGCCTTCCGCGAGGCCATTGCAGCTGGGACAGGAGATGCTCCGGCGGCGGCCGTTGCCCATGATGCTGGTGATGATGGCGGGCTGCTGGGTCAGGAACTGGTTCTCCCCGGTGCCCTTGTGCAGGATTCCTGGGGGGGGGGTAGATGGGAGGGTTACTGTGGCTGTCTGGGGAGAATATGCACTTTGGGCTCCTGGGGTGAGGGGAGGTGACAGGGAGAAAAGTGAGACAAGAAGGCCTTGACTTTTGGGGAACTCTCCAATTTCTTTACAATGTGGGGAGAGCTGCAATGCAAGGGGTGGCCCCCAGGGCTGTGGCATTAGGCAAGGGAGACATTTGTGGGGATAACTGGAGAAGAATTGTGAGGCTGATGCTCTGGGGAAACCAGCCCAACCTTTTTGACATTTAAAAAGAGAAGGTGGGGAAAAAAGACACCTATTTTGGGCACTTTACAAAAAAATGGCTAAGGGAATGGGGAAAAGGGATGGCTCAAATGCCAGAGCTGAAGAGAAGGTCCCAGAGAGGTGACATGCCTGCCTTCGGGAACGGAGATGTGTTCACATACCACTTTTGACATTGAGGATGTGGTGTCTGTCCAGGGACCAGCCACCCAGGTTGGAGGGGTCCAGCTCAAATCCCTGCAAGAGGGCTGTCCTTTTCTCCCAGAGAATTAGACTGGGGCAAGTCTCATATTCAAACCCGACAGACACTGAAAGATAAGAGGGGATGGGGTGGAGTGGGAGAGAAAAGAGAGTTTACTTGATTACTCCAGAGTGCTCCAGCAAGAATGAGAAACACGTGTTCACGGTGATAACAGATTCCGTTCCAAAAACTCACTCAAAAAGGCGGACTGATTGCTTTTCTCCTTGTGATTCCACAATATTAAATTCAGATTCTCAGCCAAACTCGACCTTGAAACTTTCCACAGTAGTACTCTGTGCAGATGGAAGGATTTTCCAATGAACTATGGGCTTTTAAAAATGACCCCAGCAACGGGGAGGGAAGAAAAGGAATCATTTACCTCATACAACTCGCCTTTAGAGATGGGCAGGAGACTGTTTCTCTCAGCCTGCTGTTTCCACCAGCATGAATTTATTATATTTTGTGTTATTTATTTCCATGCACTAGGAGAAAGGCCTTTGGAAGCTTAGTGGCTCACTGATGAGGAGATTTGGGGAGCAAAAGCTCATGTAAGTTAAGACACTTTGTGTGTTTACTCAGGATTCCAGAAAGGGCCAGGAGAGGCCAGGCCCCAACAGGGAAACAGCAAGCTAGTTATGTGGAGGTTCCATGGGGAACAGAAAAGCCCAAAGCTGTTTGTGAAAACCCTCCCTCTGCCACAGGGATGAAGGCGAGAGAGAGCGGGAGGTGGAGCATGTTAGTCCTAGCTCAGCTTAGGGAACGTGAAGGCTCAATTTCTCAGAGATGTGATAAGGACAGATGAGACACAAAGCTGAGATGCCACACATCTTTAATTGGGACACTGCTCTGGAAATATGAGGCCTTGTTGTTACTGCTATTCTTACTGCATCAAACTCATAACTATGTGTGTCACCTTTGGGGAGTCTCCCCAGCTTTTTAAAAATCCTGAGATACAGAAGTGTTGAAATAAACAAAGGATGCATTTTATCTTTAAAACCACCCCCACTCAATATATTTTCTCACTTGTCCTCTGAAAATGCCAAGACATAACAACCAAATGACCAATCCAGTAGCAAAGAGAATTGCTAGAGTCTGGCTTGTGGTCTTGATATATTATTTACATTAAAAGGAATCAGGGCTTCTGGGCGGCGCCTGTGGCTCAAGGAGTAGGGCACCTGCCCCATATACCCAGGGTGGCGGGTTCGAACCTGGCTTCAGCCAAAAACTGCCAAAAAACTGCCAAAAAAAAAAAAAAAAAAAAAAAACGGAATCAGGGCTTCTTGAAGAAATGGCTGGAGCAAGAAATGAACAAAATGAGACCTGGCCATTTTATCATACTGGATAGCAAGGAAGGAATCAAAATCTATTAGGGCCATGTCAAAAGGATTTGGGAGTCAGCTTGAAAAGGTTCCCACTGACCAAAGATGGGGCCATTTGACCATTAGTAAGGACAATAATGGACTGGAACATTCTGGATATACTCCAATCCATGAGTTCATAATGGTATTTAAAAAACATTAATTTGTCACCATTAAATGATGAATCAACCCATTATTCACATATTAAAAACTAGTAAATAAAGAGAAAGAATCAAGCATTTACCCTTTCTTTTTCCTTTGAATTGTACCTCAAAAAACTAAGTTGTTAATGACAAAATATCTCTATGCAAATTAATCCAGCCAATGGACCAAGAAACAATGACAGAATTAACACAGCATTTCCTTTTTTTATTTTTATTTTTATTTATTTATTTATTTTTTTGAGACAGAGTCTCAAGCTGTCACCCTGGATGGAGTGCTGTGGCATCACAGCTCACAGCAACCTCCAATTCCTGGGCTCAAGCGAGTCTCCTGCCTCCGCCTCCCAAGTAGCTGGGACTACAGGTGCCCGCCACAACGCCTGGCCATTTTTGGGGTGCAGCCGTCATTGTTGTTTGGCGGGCCCAGGCTGGATTTGAACCCGCCAGCTCAGATGTACGTGGCTGGCGCCTTAGCCTGTTGAGCCACAGGCACTGAGCCAACACAGCATTTCCTTACCTTTAATGACCTAATGGAACAGGCAGTTAGCATCAAAGACTAGTGAAATCACTGAAAACCACATGATTTAACATTTAGTGTCTCCTGATAGGAGAACACAGACCCACCTACCAAGTATTTCTGCTAAAACCAAAGATCAAACCTAAACCCTTGAGAAAGCGTCAAGATCTAACCATCCATTTTTAGGAGATACGGGGGATGAAGAAACATGTTAAACGGCCACAAGTATGCAATCAGAAAACCAACCAACCAGCCCATGGGAAATTCGACAGGCCAACAACCCAGTTTCTTCAAAAAATAAATCATAAAGGTTAAAGACACGGGGTGGGGAGAGAGAGAGAGAGAAAGTTAAAAAAATTGAAGAGAAATCAACCAATTGTCATGGTAGACCTTAATGGGATCTTGAGTCAAATAAAATAATAATTTATGATATGTGTGAGATAATTGAAATATTGAACAATGATGGACTATGTGATAATATTAAGAATTGTTTTGTTGTGATAATGATATTGCTGGTATGTTTGAAAAGTGCTTTTTAGAACAACATTCTGAATGTAATATTACAGATGAGGTGATGTGATGTCTGGGAATTGCTTTAGAAAAATATGGGAGGCAGGGGAGTAGATGAGAGTATAGAAAAACAAGATTCATGATGAGTTGATAATGGTAGGAGCTGGAGGACATGGGTCTGCGTTATAATATTTGGTCTACTTTTTGATATTGGCTATCATTTTGTTATTGTCTAAAGACAGATATAATATTTTTTTGATTAACCCATGTTATATGTGAAATGCACTAGTTACACCAACAACTTATACTAACTTGCTGATGCTATTAACTCCACTCACCAATGAAGGAGACCACTGGGGTCATATCCTGAGCACACGAGCCACCCACTAGTTGCACGATCCCAGGTAACTTTCTTACTTTCTCCCTCTTACTCCCTGTGCACATTGGGGGTTATGAGAGGGCTTTCTTGGTAGGGTTAGGAGAGGTTACCCAAGACAAGAGATTTAGTGCAATGAATGCTCTCTGCACAAAACGAATGTCTGATAAACATTGGTTGCCAATTATAGTGAGAATATCCAAGTTTGCCAGTTTCTTATTTTGGTAATTTATCTTTACCCGTAATTCTTGAAAACTGCTCATCTACTGATGAAGAGAATCAGGAATCTGGATTTTAATTAACCCCCAAATAGCTTTCCATATTAGGAAGATACCAGGTAGGTAGAGATTACCCCAGGTCTCAAACTGGGATAACGGCAAGCCCCTTCTCTTAGGGTGATCTTTCCTAAGGGGGGAACCGCATCATTCTCTCGGAAGACATAGCCCAGAGCCATGGCATGTGGCTTTCAGAGCTCCTTGAACCCCATTTTCTGGCTCTTGAGGTTTATTCTGTGCCATTTGAAAGTGTCTCTGGGACATGAACTACTCCTGCCCTACTCTCTCCCTTCATCCAGAGTGTTCTTCTCTTACACTCCGCCCCACCTATGTTGGCCTTTTCTTTGACCTTTGAACACACCCAGCTCTTCTCTTTGCCTGGAATGCTCTTCTTCTGATTTTCACGTGGTTCTTTCTTTTCTTTTTTTTTTTTTTTTTTGGTTGCAGCCATCATTGTTGTTTGGCGGGCCCCTGGGCTGGATTCGAACCTGCCAGCTCAGGTGTATGTGGCTGGCGCCTTAGCCTGCTGAGCCACAGGCGCTGAGCTGGTTCTTTCTTATCATTCACGTCTTTGTGAGCGTCACCCTGCTGAGAAGCCCTGAGTGCCCACTACAGCCACCTCCCTCTCCAGTACATATCACTTATTTAAATTTTCTTATTAGCACTTATCACTGTTTGATTACTTCCTTGTCGAGTGTGAATTTATTATTTACCTCCCCTACTAAAACATAAGGCCCATAGAAGAGAAGTTTTGTTTGTCTTACTGACCATTGTGCCTTAATCTACTAGGATGGTGCTTGGCATAGACTAGGAACTCAGTAAGTATTGGCTGAATCTGTGCACGACTAGATCCATGAGTCAGATTGAAACCAGGACATACCGACGGCATCCGAGAGTCCATACACTCGTTGGCCATAAGCATCCGTCTTGTCCCAGACGAAGGTGTAGGCCAGGTTGGGAGAAGCCTGGAATGACTTCTGGAAGAGATGCCCCTCCACCGCGACCATCAGGTGAACTCTGATGAGGTTCAGGGGTACCGTGGACTGGGTCATGGTAATCTTCAGCAGTGACTTGTATCCTGCGGTTCTGGAGCTCAGATAGCGAAGCTTCACATTGGAACCAGGGAGCTCAATTTCTTCATGAAGAACCTGAAGGAGGAACAGAGGGTAGACACACACGTCACACATGTCCCTGGAGGTGAGTCGTCAGCACCTCCTGCCGCCTTTCTGTGCCTCACCCAGGCATCACACCTTACGTGGGTGCAAGAATCACTTGCCACAGCTGAGCAAGAAAAAAAAATCAACCAAAACTTTATCCTACGCCACAGAGTGAAGGGGCTGAGGTTATGATTTTTGGATTAATAATTATTCTTGGTCACTGTTGTGTTTCTTTTTAAAAACTACACTGTTGGCAAAAGATGTAAATAAGAACAGCAGGCTTTATTGCTAGCTGCGTGCAAGGAGGCCACGAGAGGCTGTAATTATATGAACCTACAACTTCCACTGACAATTGGAATAAAGCAACGGGGAGGCAATAACATAATCTGCCCTCTGTCGTAACACCGATGTAGATCATTAAAGCGTCTCTTATCATGTATCTCTGTGACTAACAGGAATAAAAAGCAATTTGCAGGTGGGTTGCACATATGTATACTGTTTTTATTTAATTAAAAGCTCCGGCGACTGCCAAAGTCTTGAACGACTACCTGCAAACATCTAGCATGTTCAGGAGGGATTCAAACTTTCCTCTCCAGTGGCTATAAATCCTATTGTGTCCCTGCTTTTTGTTTCTTTCTTTTAATATTAGTTTTTGGCTCATTCAGGGAGCGATGTGCTGGGAGGAAGCTGGCCAGTTGGTTTTGGTTACAGAACTACCCACAGCCCTGCCCTGGTCCCTGCCCTTCCTACCTGGGTCTCAGGCACGATTGGATTCTGCCCAGGGGCGGCACTGAAGAAGGTGGACAGAGGGGAGGAGATGATGATGGGATCAGGTCGGACAAAGCCACTGAGGTCACAGCTGGGGATGGAGTTCTCCTCGGTCTTCATCACCAGGGTGTCCATGGCATAAAAGCTATTCCAAGGCAGCCACACAGTCCGCTCCTGGCTCATGAATGGGGCTCGCTCAAAGTGCAGAGTCAAGGAAGCGCCCCCGTTGGCGATCAGGTCAAATCTGGAGGGAGGAGAACAGGTTTACTGAGAGGGGTGGACTCACCTTCAACAAGGGGGATGCTCTGGCCTGAGGGCAGTGGGAGGAGAGCACAGAGGAGGGGAATGTGGCTTTGGAGGCAGAGAGGTGGGGTTGGAATCCAAACTCTACCACTTACTAACTGCGTGGAGATGGGCTAGCTCCTAACCCTCTTTATCTGTAAAATGAAAATAATGATACCGACAAACACAGTGTGGCTGAGAGAATGAAATAAGATGAGTACACAGCAGAGGTCAGGAAACTATTGCCTGTGGGCTAAATCTAGCCCACTATTTGGTTTTTTTGTTTTTTTTTTTGAGACAGAGCCTCAAGCTGTCACCCTGAGTAGAGCGCTGTGGTATCACAGCTCACAGCAACTTCCAACTCCTGGGCTCAAGCAAGTCTCCTGCCTCAGCCTCCCAAGTAGCTGGAACTACAGGTGCCCGCCACAACGCCTGGCCATTTTTTGGTTGCAGCCGTCATTGTTGTTTGGCGGGCCCGGGCTGGATTCGAACCCGCCAGCTCAGGTGTACGTGGATGGCTCCTTAGCCCGTTGAGCCACAGGCACTGAGGTATTTGGTTTTTTTTGAGACAGAGTCTCACTTTATCCCACTTGGTAAAGTGCCGTGGCCTCACTGCTCACAACAACCTCCAGCTCTTGGGCTTAGGCAATTCTCCTGCCTCAGCCTCCCGAGTAGCTGGGACCACAGGCGCCCACCACAACACCCGGCTATTTTTTTTGTTGCAGTTTGGCCTGGGCTGGGTTTGAACCTGCCACCCTCAGTATATGGGGCGGGCACCCTACTCACTGACCATAGGCACCACCCCCACCATTTGTTTTGATAAATAAAGTTTTATTGGCACACGGCTACAATCATTTGTTCATGCATCCTCTGTGGTTGCTTTCCTGATGCAATGGTAGAGCTGAGTCGTTGCCATAGAAACCACATGGCCACAAAGCTGAAACTATTTACTATTCAGCCCTTTGGAGAACATGGTTGCTGACCCTTGGTATAAAGCACTTAGCCAGTCTTAGGCTGATAAAAATGCTCAGTAAATAATGCAGTTACAGTGACACGATGTTAGGACAAGGAAGCATTCAACACAGCATTCTTCTAGTCAATCTCTTCTCTGTATCTGATATCTTTGATAATGGTTCTTAAACTACATTCCTTGTTCCTCAAGAGTTAGACAGAGGTCCACTACCAGTAAAGAAACACCAAGGTAGTTCTTGCCCAGTAACAGAAAACAGAAAAGAAGGAGGTTAATGGGGAAAAGCTTCATTTTTAAGCTTTACTCCCCCACTAAAATCTCAGCTCTCCAAGGCTGGTGGTGCTGTCCGTCTTGGTCACTTCAGATAACCCAGCGGCTGCCAGAGCCCAGGATCACAGTAAAACCTCAGTGAAAGCACACTTGACTCTGGCTTCACCCAATCTTAGTAACACACTGGTGTTTTTAGTGGACAGAAGATGAAGGAACAAGGAGCACATGAATATCAGAGCACGCACAGTACACCAGCTTATTAAATACTCCGTCTACGTGAGGATTTATTGGACGTACGTGCTGCCGGGGATGGTTTTGTACAGTATCCAGAAGAGAGTCAAATGTCTTGAAGCAAAGTTGTTCCTAGCTGGCACTATGGGATGCACATGAATGCGTGTGGCCCACACCTTCTCGCGACAGATTGTGGGATTCCTCGGAGCATCTCCAAACACATTCTGTGACTTCTGTGGCTTAGCAAGATAAACCAGCTGCAGAGTCACTGATCCAGGACGTCGCGCAGATGACCGGGGGAGCGGATTTGGGCCATACTTAGCGAGGAAGCCGCTGAGAGGAATGGAGCAGCAGGAGGACAGGACAGACACCAGAGACAGGACTTGGAAATGTCTTCTCGTGCGTCTTAGAGGACTTCATAGGGATTCACTCAAACATGTCAGCTCTTTAAGAACACAGCTTCTAAGAATGAACAAAAGTAAGAGTG
Organism: Perodicticus potto; assembly: GCA_963574655.1. Classification (NCBI taxonomy): domain Eukaryota; kingdom Metazoa; phylum Chordata; class Mammalia; order Primates; family Lorisidae; genus Perodicticus; species Perodicticus potto. The sequence continues at coordinate 25,559 of CAUYRH010110291.1, forward strand.
GCCCTGCATGGCACTCACCTGCTGTCCTAATGTTTTAAAATAATTGGCTTTGGCTACAGAAATGTATTCTTGAGATGGAAATTTAAAGAAGATTGAAGATTTGATATGAATCATTAGACCCCTTATTTGGTTTCAGATGTGGGAATATGAGGCTATGGTTACTGGTGGCTGGTAATTGTTGAAACCACTGGCAAGGCCACCTGAGGACTTCAGACAATACAGCCAGACCCTTCACCAGGAAAAGGCAAGACTCCCAGTTCACCTCCACGATGTGGCTGTGATTTTCCAGGGAAATGTGGTGTATCAGTTGTATAGTTACTAGTCCCTTTTTCATTTGAAATGGAATGCCATAGTGTGTGTGTGTTTATATGTGTTTTTCTTAGCCCAGAGTAAGGAATGAGTGTTTTCATCTTTTCATAGATTTCTTCTCTTTTTCTTATCTTCTAAAAAAAATTTTTATTCTATGCCCAAATGGAGTAAGGAAATGACAGAGCTTTCATGTTGATGGGGGCTGAACGGTGCATGTTTCCAATCAGAAGATAATAGGGGAAGGTTGCCTCCTTCACACAGCAGGGTGACTGCTAAATGTATTTAATTAGACTTCTCTGATTACATGCCACCCCTTCAAAACAGTAGCGAAAACAACACAACTCCTAAAGCCACAGATGAAAGCAGAAGGGGATCACCACAGGACACTATGTCATGTGGATTCTTGTCACCCTGCACTGTCTTTGATTTAAAATAGAAGTTAGTTTCTAAGAACTACCTTCCCTCTCCTGTCTAGAATCTGCCCCCACCCCTAACGTACACACAAAAGCCTTTACCTAACATGGAAAAAAGGAAGGTGATGGCTGTCGGCAGCCCCAGTAGGCTGGCCTTCCCATTCATTTTCTCTTTTTGACACCTCACCAAAAAGCACAAAATATCTTTGAGGGGGATTCTCAGTGGTCTGGCCTGGTGGGCACTCCAGTCCACGGAGGCAGTCACTCCGTCATGGGTAGATCTGAGCCCTGCAAAGCCACTTACGTGCCGTCTTGGCGGGTGATGGTGTAGCCGTATTTTGGGTACTTGACAAAAGACACGTTCACGCCAACCAGGGGAGTTCCATCTGTGGTTACTACTTGGCCTCGGATAAGGGAAACCAAACTGCAAGAGAAAGAAACACAGGTCTTTGAACCACACACAGGAGAACAAAGGGCCAATCCCCTACTGGCTCTGGTCCCCACCCTCCTCTGGTCCCGAAGGCAAGGAGGAGACTTTCAACATTAACTTCTGGCTTCACTCGATCACACCTCCTAGAGAAGGTCAGACCAAAGGGAGGTCCCAGGTGCTTTGCGTTGCCTTAGGAACAAAGCTTGTGACATTTGGGGGTGTAAGCTACGGGCATCATTCTTGTCACTCAGCAATGGGGGCCCCTGTGCACCTTTTACCTTGGCTTTGCTCCATTCTTGACATCCTTTGGCTTTTGTTTGGCCTGAGTTTCAGGCTGTCCCTCGTCACTCAGGAGAGTGCCGCGGCCTGGCGCAGAGAGGAGCATACTTGGGTGAGAGCTTCCCCATCTGCCCACTTCTTTCTTTCTTTTTTTGGCTTTGGAGGAAGGCCAGGTTATGCTTCTCCCCTAGGCTAGGATGTCACGGGAGTGCAGGGGAGCACGTTGAGTTTTTTATGAGGCTGGGACATGCACATACATTGTTTTCTGTTGTCCTCTAAGAGCAGAATTTTTCATAATTCATGAGAGCCCGAGAGAAAGAGAACATTGTGAATTTTTTTTTTTTTTTTTTGTGGTAGTAGTAATCTTGGCTCCTAGATTCTGGATTCCTTGTAACTACATATTTGTCATATCAAATTTGAGCTCCCTTGGGAAGGGATGGTCAAAATTCTTCCGAATGTGTCCAGAGTCAGGGAAAGCCCCCCTCTCTCCAGGTCATAGTAAACAGAACTTTCCTGCCAGTTTCCAACCAGCTACCTCCGAGAAATCCTATAAAGTCATAGCAATGTTAACAACATTCTACTCAAAGTCCATGGAGGGAGACTGCATATGCCTCCTCTCACGGGAATTTTCTGGAATTAGGGAGAAACGGGACAGTGAGAAGGTGCATTTCAGCACTGAGCCCCCAATGGACCAGAAAGGTCTGCAGCTGTATAGTTGGCCTTTAAGATGCTGGGCAATTTGGCGAAAGCAGAGAGGTTCCTAGGCTCTCCGGTTCCTGGACACAGTCCCAATTTCTGGACTAGGTAATCAACTGACCTTTCCTTTGCCAGAATCTTGTCAAAGTCTGCTCGAACATCGGAATGCACTTCCTTTTGCAATCCCAGGTGTCCTAAAAACTGGAGGGATGCTGTCTCCAGGCATCTCTCTTTTTATTAGCAATACCCCCAACTGTTCAACTCCAGCCCTTTGATGATCTCAAGAGTGTTTAGACTGTTCCACTGACAGCTCTAATTGTCTGCTAGTGGCTGCCTAACAAATGAATCCCATTTTTAGCTGGTTCCAACCACAATGCTAGAATCTTTTGAAAGTGGAAAACTAATTTATGAAAATAATCCTTTTGTTCAATTCCATTTTCTTATCTTAGCTCAGACTAAGATTCCTTTAAGGCCTTACCAGACACTATTTTAAAATCAATGATGTGTGTTGACGACCATAAGGTACACAGTGCTCGTGATGAGAAAACAAAATTAGGAGTACATTCCATAACAGGTTTCTCCCCCTCTTCTTTTTTTCCTACAACTATTTCTTTTAAATCATTCCTGTAGCATAAGCCTTTGCAGAGTGCCAACAGAATAAAAGGGGCCGAGTTGCCTATGATTTCTACCCTCTGTTTTTTTCAAAATCTTCATTGCTGTTGGCTACCTGTAGTTTCCAGGCAGTCAATTTTCAGAAAAGACTCAGCTAAGACATGCTATCAGTTCATTTCTATTTATGATTATTGATGTGTAACAATTATCACATTATCTAGATAGTGAGATCTGCTCTATAAATTACAGTGGTGGAGTCAAAGCATTTTAGTTATTTTTGTATGCCATTATCTAGGGGAACGCCTTTTTAGAAGTCTCGAATTAAGTTCTTTTTTACTCCTCGCTTTGTCCTTCATTATTTGTCAGACGATAATGCACTGAAATTCACATGCTCGCTGAACTTCAACCCGTGTCTTGGAGCAGCATTTTGTGCTTCTCAATTATGCATCCATGCAGACTCACTGCAGAGCGTGGGCTTATTTGGGTGGAGCTATTTACTGTGATGTTCAAGGTTGCAGAGAAGCTTTCTTTAAAGCAACTTTCTTTCAGGTCTCCTTGTGCTATAGTCCACCACAGGTTCTGGGGTTCTTGTCTGTTTACTGGTATCTTGGCTCTAGCTCAAGATGCCTTCTGGACGGGGTAACAATTAGTGAAGCAGATAAGATTAAGTCAGAAGGAACAGGCAAAGAAAGAGTGTGAAAGGGAGAATATTGGGAAATGTCTGCATTTAGGGTAGAATTAATGAAATGCTAATTAGGAAGCAGATTGAAATAGATCATGGCCCATCAGAGGAAGCATTTATAGCATAAGCAAACCATATGCAAACCCCACCTAAATGCTGATGGCCTAATGCAAACCTTGCCTGGTCATGAGTCTCTGGCAAGACGAATCGTGTTCGTGATTAAAAGAAATCGTACCTACAGAGACCCTTCCGTACTGGGATCTAATAAGCAGGAAAAAATACTTTTTTATTTTTTTACAAATTTTTTGAGAGGCTCAGCTATTAAAGGAATAATACCATTACTGTGTGTCACATCTGTCAAAGTCAAATAAGTTAGAAAGATAAATCTTTAAATTTAAAACATTTTCTTTGAGAAGTAAGAATTACAATTCAAGGTCTACACACAGACCAAGTGGTCTTTGGTAGGTCTGCAGAACAAAGAGAAGTTTGGATATTTTGTAAGAAGGAGAATGTTAAGTATTGTTTTTTTTGGCCAGGGCCGGGTTTGAACCCACCACCTCCGTTATATGGGGCCGGCGCCCTACTCCTTTGAGCCACAGGTGCTGCTCGTTAAGTATTGTTTTGAACAAAAAGTTCATCAGTGCTAGTTCTGGGGAGATGGTAAATTCTGATTGGTGAGTGATGATGTTGGGTAAAACTAGTCTGAAAGTTATAGCAGGGGTTTCAGATGATAAAACTGGTCTCAGGTTATTGCAGGAAGTTTCAGCACCTAAGCTAGCTGAGAAATTATATACTTGGAGCCATGTTATGTGCCTCGAGTGCTTTTTCTCCCTGGCCCTTCCTCCCTGGTTATAGTTGGGTATGATAAGAATGACCCAATTTGTATAATCAACTTTCACATATATGATATTATTTTAATTTTTCTAATCGAGAAAATTTGGTTATGACCCCAATGATGCAGTTAGGAGGTGTCAGAGTTGAAATAGGCTGAGACTATTTTTTCTTTTCTATAACTATTTCTTTTTCTATTTTATTTTTATTTATTTTATTTATTTTATTTTTTTGGTAGAGACAGAGTCTCACTTTATTGCCCTCGGTAGAGTGCCGTGGTGTCACACAGCTTACAGCAACCTCCAACTCCTGGGCTTAGGTTATTCTCCTGCCTCAGCCTCCCCAGTAGCTGGGACTACAGTGCCCGCCACAACGCCAGGCTATTTTTTTGTTGCAGTTTGGCGGGGGCCGGGTTTGAACCCTCCACCCTTGGTATATGGGCCAGCACCCAACCCACTGAGCCACAGGTGCTGCCCTCTATTTTATTTTTAATAAAACCAGAATAGAGAAAGGCTAAAATTATTGACTTAAGATAACCTTGTTAAGAACCCTCATATTCAAAAGACCTGCCAGGAATTGGGCCTGCACAACTTTCCAGAGAGTTCTGAGAAGCTGGAGAATTAGCTGTGCTACTGGCCACTCCTTCTCCATCCCACCTTGGCTAGGCTCTCTCAGGGAGGAGCAAAATTATGGCCTGCCAATGTCTTCTTCCCCAAATTTCATGGTGGGGTTGGGGTGGGAGGTAGAGAAGCTCCAAGAAAATTACTTGTGAAGTCAGGGGCTGCTAAGAAGGGAAGTCTGGTTATTCCTTCCCTAGTTGGTGGCCTAGCAGGGTAACATACTTCCTGAGTTGCTCCTGGGCTTATAGAGCAAGGTTAAAGATAAAGATGACACCATGTGGGTTGCCAGTGGGGCAAAGGGTCCAGGACCATCCTGCTCAAGTTTCTAGTCCCTAAAACTTTTGTTAAAAAAGACCAAACCAGCAGTTCTTATTTCTCCAAGTGAAGGAGCAGAGTCAGAGTTGGGTACCCCAGGAAGACCGTGCCCCTCTGCCTCCCATCTCCACATCTCCACATCTGCACTGGCCCATGTGAGCGTGAGATCTGTCAGAGGCCCCCTTGCCTCTCCCACTCCTTCTCTCCACCTTCAGAATCAGAAATGATTCTGGAAGAGAGAAGAGGGTAGTGTAGGGCTGGGGTGCGAGCAGTTTTAAGACCAAACCTTCCTTTTGCTCTCTTCTCCAGGAGCACAGTTCTAAATTGTCCTGGGGCAAAGGGAGGGCCAACTTGATGACAAAATAAATCTAGAACTTGATCCTAGGATCAAATTAGCAATTGAGGGCAAAAATAAACTCTGAGAGGATGAGGAGTGAAATGCAGTGGCACGACGCTTTGCACACAGCAGATAATTAGGAGACGCAGCAGATGGGAGTGCTGTGAGGCTTAGAGAGAATCTACACTGAGTCTCTGGTTCATTCTAGGTACTCAGTACATTCCTGCAACTGGCATCATCTGGACTCTAAGATGCCAAGAATGGTAGGTTGTGTCATCAAGTTAATAATAGCTTTCAAAAATACCCCCTGAACAAAGGATTTCGGCTATCTTCAAACAAAAGCCACAATTGGAGGCATTATAAAGGAGATTTAAAATAATGATAATAATGTCATAAAATAATAGATCATAAAAATGTTCCAAAAACCAGGGAATCAACAGGTATCTCCAGCAAGTTCTAGATTGAAGGAGGTCAATTCCTACAGAGAGACCAGGACTCTGCTTTGGGCCAACCTGAAGTGAGGACAGGGGCCCCCTGGGCTTCTGTGGGGAGCTGTCCCCTGGGGGCAGATAGTTCCAGGTCAACTGGGTCCAAGGAAAAGCTGGTGCATTTCTTCCTTCTCCCTGCTCCAACAGGAAGAAAACTAGTGACTTTAGCAGCTGGAAGGACAGAGGGTGCCTACCTGCTGTTGAAGGGGTTGTCTCCTGGAATGATGTGGGTGCTATCTTTGCCTGCCAAGAGCTTGATGCGGTCATAGAAGGACTTCACGGCAGGCCACTCCGTCTGGCCTTGCTGAATGATGTCCAAGGGGTCCCGGGACCCCCGGCAGAGCAAGCTGTTCTGACAGGCTGACTGTAGGCAGCAGTCAGGGTCCAGGCAATCCACCAGGCCATCTGGAAGGGCAGAGGCAGAGTCAGGGTCAGCGGATTTCAAATCTGCTTGGAGATGCTAATACCTGTGTTATCAGCACAGGCATGAGCAGCATCAAACCTCCCAAGGGCCTAAGGTGGCAGGTTGCACATAGCAAGCTTTGTATATTTCCAATCTATATGCATAGAAAATAGAAGACTGAAAGAAAATAATTGAAAATGTTGACAAATGGTTATCCCTGGCTAGTAGACTAGTGCATTTCTCTTCATTTTCTTTCTTTCTTTCTTTTTTTTTTTTTTGGTAGAGACAGAGTCTCACTTTATCACCCTTTGGTAGAGTGCCATGGCATCACACAGCTCACAGCAACCTCCAACTCCCGGGCTTAAGCGATTCTCTTGCCTCAGCCTCCCGAGTAGCTGGGACTACAGGCGCCCGCCACAATGCCCTGCTATTTTTCTGTTTTGCAGTTGGACCGAGGCTGGGTTTGAACCCGCCACCTTTGGTATATGGGACCGGTGTCCTACGCGATGAGCCACAGGTGCCGCCCTCTTTGTTTTCTTTATTACTCTTTTTTTGAGTTTCTGCATTTTTCTGCTATGAACAAGTATTATTTAAGCAGTTGGAAACAAAAACAAACACTTTGATTTAAAAAAGAAAACCCAGCACCAAATACTACCTATAGCCAGTTCCCAGAGGCCTGGGCTAATGAATGCACAAATCATCAAAATGCAGGGATTTCTTAAATCTCACTGTAACACAGAAAAGCATTCCATCCCAGCTCCCTCTCAGCCAAGGAGGAGACTACTGACCAGCTGGAAAACCAGGGGCTGTGAGTTTTATTTACATTTTCCAGGAAATGTAGAGAAATGGCTGTAGCCTGGCAATGTAAAGATTAAAGCCATCAGTTTACCCAACTGTTTTTGGTTCTACCTTCCTGTAGGACTTTGAACATCCTGATTTACTTGCCTAGATCCCAGCCCTTTCATCCCTTTTGCTACGCTGATTCCCATTCACTCAGCTACCATTCAACAAATACTTGAGTGTTGTCCACATGCCGGAAATAAAACAGCAAAGAACCATGGGTGTCTGTAAATAAAGAGCTGACAGTATGTAGGGTGTCCAAATGTCACCCCTAAAGTCGCCATATGTAGGGAAAACGGGAAATTTAGTAAAATGTATCTTTACTTACAAAATATTTATTACAGATTTTACAAAGAGGTGGCTAACACATAGAGAATGTTCTGTAAAATTTTGTAATGAATGTTTTGCAAACGAAGGTACATTTAGCTTCAGTTTCCCATCTTCCCTATGTATGGTGACATTAAGGGCAACTTCCTGGCCCTCACTGATGCTGGTGATCTGCCGGTGCCTTGATCTTAGATTTCCCAGCCCCAAGAACTATGAGAACTAAATGTTTCTTGTTTGCACCACCTAGGCCAAGCTGAGCAAGACAGAGGAGATATTCCTGTTCTTTATATCCCTGAATCAGAGGTTTTCAAGGAACAGGTCTGGATCAAAATCCTGAGAGGAGAATCCTATGGAAAGGATCTGGCTCACTCCAAAACTCTCCAGGGAGACCCTCAAGGAGAAGGTCCCAGAATTTGCATTTTAACCATGATTCTCAGGTAACGCTAAAGTACAATAAATCTTAGAAACCATTGTTGTTAATGCCAACTTCCTTGTACTGGAATTAATTATCTCTTTATGTATGTCTCCCTATCTGGAAAATGAGCTCTTTGAAGAGAAGAACGGTGTCTGATCAATTTGCATAGTCATGCCTAGATTAGTGCCAAGCATCGAATTGAGCACTCAACAAATGTTTGTGGAGTGAATAAATGACTGTCACTGTCTCCCATTCCTCACATGCCTGTGAAGGCTGAGGATGAGAATGTTTAGGGCGGTGTGTGCTTCTTGGAATTTCCAATTATAATAGATTAGTTGGCCAACCTTATTTATTCTTGTGGAAATTGACTGAACACACAGTTGAGAAACTTGGAGAATAAGTTGCTTGTACCTCTTGGATTTGATAGAAAAGTATTTTTTTTTTGGGCTGTAATTATAACACAGAAACATGCACTCAAACCCTGGGCTTTGCCTTGACAAACACTTGTATTGGAAAGCTGAATCACAAGCCTGGCTGGGTGCTTTAAATATACTACAATGTAATTTTTTGGTATTATCCTTTTTGTTTGGTTCTGCTAATGAAATAGAAATATGTAATTTCACCCAAGTTCCACTGTAATTTAGCAATTAATGTACAATTATTTTAATGCATTATTTTCTTTTTAGCAAACAAATTAGGAGGTTGCATGTTTTGCTTGGCTTTAAATTACTAAAACTAGCCTCTCATTTTCCACATGGGCAAATGTTGCTCATGTGCCTCATAACACGTTTAGATTTACAGAATTTCCTAGAAATACAGACACAAGAGGGTGAGCAGGCCAAAAATTTAGGGACTTTCAAAATCAAGGGTCTAAATATCTCAGGCTGATGTGCTGGCTGAATTGGGTACTACCAGGAGTTTGGCAAACCTCAGACCTTAGAATTCTGTTTCTAATTCTGAAATAGAATCAGAGAGTGTATCTCCTAGTGGGATGATACTGAGGTATTGTTTCAGATCCACATTCAGATTGTGCAATCCAGACGAAAGGCTACTGGCAAAATAAGCAAAGGGGGAAAAAAGAGTGTATAAAATTCTATCTTGAATATCACCTTCCGGCTCGGCGCCTGTGGTTCAACGGGCTAAGGCGCCAGCCATGTACACCTGAGCTGACGGGTTCAAATCCAGCCCAGGCCCACCAAACAA
>CAUYRH010110292.1:0-22196 GCA_963574655.1 Perodicticus potto
ATGTAAATATCTGATATGCAGGATGGTCTTAGGCGTCCCCTGTGAAAGGGTCGTTCGACCCCCAAACAGGTCGCGACCCACAGGTTGAGAACCGCTGATCTAAATGCTTCATTTAGATCACCTAGAGTGCTCACTGGCTCCGGGAGCTCCTTCTGACTTCTCTGTTTGCTCCTGGTTTTGATTTTTACTAGCTTTTCTTCCTCCTATGCCATTCACTCTGTCACTTCTCACATCTCATATTTTACTTGTCATTGTGTGTGAAAAGTGAAAATGGTTAAACCTTCTTTTCCATTTAGGTTCTCATAGTCTTTGATTATGAATCTCTGTCTCATTTTCCTTTGAAACATCTAAACTTGTTTTAAAAAAACAATACAGCATTATCACAGAACTCGGATTTGCATGTGGGTTCCCATGTAACATTTTGGAGATTTGGTTTTGTCCTTGTCTCGCTCAATGAAGCCTTTCAGTTTCCTCATGTAAGTGGGGATTGGAGGGATGGATTGGATTCTTGTTCTGAGAGGGTCTCTCCAGCACTGACATCTGGGGACCACCAGCTTGGTGCCTCACTACTAGTTTTCAGAGGTGTGGTTGACTCAATTTACTTCTCCTTTGCAACATTTGTTGTTCCAATACAGTCTGTAAATTGTATCCTAAGAAACCCTGTATCATGTCACTGCCTTTAATAGCCTCCTACCATATAGCAAACCAAATAAGAAACAATGGCTCAGAGCACGTATTCTGGAGTCGGATTGTCTGGGTTCAAATCTGGCTTCACTACTTAACTAACAAATCACTTAACATTGTGTGCCTCAATTTCTTCATCTGCAAAATAGGGTTAGAAACAACACCGGCCTAATATGTCTGTGAGAGGATTCAGGGAGTATGTGTTTATAGAGCTCTTTCAACAGTACCTGGCGCACAGTGGATGCAAGTGTTAGAGGAGGTAAAACAAATACCAGTCAATCTAAATCTCAGGACCCAAGTAAAAATCTGCAGAAGAATTTTTTCCTAGAGGTGAGGGTTCCTTTTCAGTAACCCTATAGTTATTGTGACCATATTTTCTAAATAAAAAATTAGGACATCTCATCTGCAAAAATTTGAGTTCCACTTAAAACTTCAAGCTATACAAGAACTGGTATTGATGGTGTTTTGTGAAGACTGCAACAGAATGTTTGAAAGAAGAGCTCTTTTTATATCTATGATCACTGCACATACAGGACTGATAAGGCATTAGCTGGCTTCATGTATTTGTTTAAGAAAAAGAATACTCAATAGTCTTCAAAACACATAAACCTCTAATAGTTAAAAAAAAAATCGGGCTGGGTGGCGCCTGTGGCTCAAAGGAGTAGGGTGCCAGCCCCTTCCTTATACCGGAGGTGGTGGGTTCAAACCCCCTGGCTGGAAAGAGACGCCCTAAATTATTAACAGTGGTTACTTTTAAAAACTGAGATTGTGGTCATAGTGAGATTTCCATTATTATTTTACTTCTTACTTATCACTTTACACATGACACGTTTGACAAATGTTACATTTTAAGACAAATTTCACATTCTTATTATAATATCAAAATCAAACCAATTTTTAAAAAACAGAATTATTCAACCAAGAAGGGGATTTGTTAAGAATTGTCTCTAAAGCTGACATTTGTCTCTACTTGTTGTGCGTGGCTATTATTTCCTTCCTACAGTAAAACTTTTTCTATTGCATTTCTAAGGCTAGCACTAAAATGAGCAGCTAAGACACTATCCAATGAAAAAAGAAGAACAGGAGAAAGGGCAGTGAGTTTTTTCTCAAAGCTCACAAACCAGGAATGAATAAGTGGATGAATGCACAAACAGCGGCAAAGAAAGGGGATGGACAATCAGAAGCCAAGTTGTGTTGCTGTTAACAGTGAGGTGTCAGAAAAGGGGGGTACAGTGCAGAACAGAAGGTCCGTAGATTTTGAATTCAGACAGGCCCAGTATGAACTCCCAAAGGCCTCCCCACAAAAGGCCACCTCAGCTGTAAAACAGAAATCATAAATGTCTACCACAAAAGATTGTTTTGAGGTCTAAATAAGATGGCACGCCTTCACCTACTGGGTAACATGGGATAGGCATTCAACAGGCTTTTTACTCTTTTTTCTTTTAATGAGCCAGGTCAATATCCAGGCCTTCACTGTGGGTAAACTCACTGAGTGAGAACTGGGCCTAGAATAAGTTTTTGCTATCGAAAAGCAAAGAGAGATGGAGAGAAGAAAAAAATGTATTGTTCTTTGCCTAAACAGATTTTCTATGCTAGCCCAATTTTTTTTATTTTATTAATGTATTATTATTATTTTTTTAATTTAATTTTTTTTGCACAAAATAAGAGCAGACAGGAATATACATACACATATATTCATATCTCTCTTTAAAAAGAGGAGTATTCAGTACATATTATTCTGTGACTTTTTTATTTTTAATATTAAGGAATTTTCCAAATTCCCAATAGTAAAAGGATATTAAGCCTATTTTTTTTTTTTTTAAATAGCCACATAGTAATCCCTGGTATAGAACTAAATTATTTAATTCTTACACTACATTATTTTTTACTACTACAGATAATTTTTAAATGAATATCATCGTGCATATATTTTTATATAGGTTGTACTATTGCTTTCCTCTTTATATCCTGAATGAATATTACCCAGTGCCCACCACCCAGTGAAACCGGTTTAGATTCTGGTATATTTCCTTTCAGGCTTTTTAAAGACATAAGCAAAAGTACATTGTATGTCTAGTGCGTGTGTATGTTTAATCCTGCTTATATCTGAATTTTCTTCCAACTTTTTCGAGCGTCTGAGTAATATTGCTAGTGCCTTTTGATCAGTCAAATCTCCATGTGTTTTCTTCTCTTTTTGGAGTTATGACGTCATCCCTTCCTGGCCTGCTTTCTACTTCCCAGGCCACTCTCAGCCTCCTTTGCCAGAATGTTCCCCTCCAGTCAGCCTTTAAAGCACAGGTCCAGGCTGCCTTTCTCACTCATACACTCTCTGGGAAATGCTCTTCATGGTCTCCATTCGGGTCCTTACAAATGTGAAGATTCCCAACTCTGAATCCTTTCCTGTGTGCCCAGCAGAAGCCCAGCCTCTTCGCAGGGTGTCTTGCAGCTCGAGCTTCCACCAGACCTGCTCCCCCTGCCGTGTTCCCTTTCCTTAGAAATAGCACTGCAACCACATAGAGGAAGCCAGAGCTGAGTCATCCCAGGACCTCCCCTTCCCCATTTTTACTCCCACAAGCTGTCACTAGTCCTGCCATTTCTACTTCCCAATATCTTTTCTGTTTCATTCTTGTCCTTTCTTTTCTTTCCCTTCCTTCCCCTCCCCTCTCCTCCTTTTCCCTTCCCTTTCTTTTCTGACAGGTTATCACTTTGTCACCCAGGCTAGAGTGCAATGGCATGATCAAAACTCATTGCAACCTCAAACTCCTAGACTTAGCCTCTACGGTAGCTAGGACTGCAGGCTACAGATACACACTACCATGCCTGGCTACTATTATGCATTTTTTAGGTATTTTGAGCACAATATTGCCCTGGCTGGTCTCGAACTCTTGGCCTCAAGCGATCCTCTCACCTCAGCCTGCCAAAGTGCTGACGTTACAAGCACACACCATGGTGCCTGGCCTCAATGTACCTTGAACTCCTTTCCTTAGCACAACACTGCTTCTCAGCAAGGCTGTTGTCGATTTCTGTCTGGGCCGCTGAAGTTGCCTCCTGACAGGTCTCTTGCTATCTCATCTCTCCCCTCCATCTGTCTTTCAACATCTTTGGTGTTATTATTGAAAAGATAGACATTTTGATTGTATAAAAATAGAGAACTCAGGCGGTGCCTGTGGCTCAATGAGTAGGGTGCTGGCCCCATATACCAGAGGTGGTGAGTTCAAACCCGGCCCCGGCCAAAAACTGCCCCCCAAAATGGAGAACTGTTGTAAGAAAAATATCCATTTAAAAAGTCAGTAGGCGAAGGCTAGATTTGAAAAGAATTATAATACAGATAACAAAAAAGGCATAACATATAAGGAGTTTTTAGACTTTGACAAGAAAAAGATAAGCAACTTGACAGAAAAAAATGGCAAAGGATATGAAAAGACAATTCTCAGAAAAGGAAATCCAAAACATCAGCAAATAGAAGAAATGCTTAAATGTGTAAAGGTCAGGGAAATATAAATTTAAATAACAATGAAATGTCACTTTATATTGAACAGTTATAAGTACAAAATATCACCTAATGCTGACAGGAGTACACGGAAGGGCAACTCTGGGATTATTGGTGGAAATATAAATTGCAAAAGTCTTTCTTGTAAACAGTGTGGCAAATTACATTAAAATAGAAAGTCTGTTTACCCTTTGATTTAACAATTCCCAGCTTGACTCCTAGGACACTCTCTCATAAATATGAAACCACCAATATACCAGGACATATAAAAAAGGATGGGTCGGCTTGGTGCCTGTGGCTCAACAGGCTAAGGCACCAGCCACGTACACCTGAGCTGGCAAGTTCGAATCCAGCCCAGGGCCCGCCAAACAACAATGATGGCTGCAACCAAAAAATGGCCGGGCGTTGTGGCAGGCGCCTGTAGTACCAGCTACTTGAGAGGTGGAGGCAGGAGACTCGCTTGAGCCCAGGAGAGGAGGTTGCTGTGAGCTGTGATGCTACGGCACTCTATCCAGGGTGACAGCTTGAGGCTCTGTCTCAAAAAAAAAAAAGTAAAAAAAAGGATGGGTCCTGCAGAGTTACTGAAATACACAAAGCCAGGCACAAAGGGGGTGTTCATCAGTGGGGGATGGCAGGTTAATGATGGTTCCCCCACACTCTGGAATGTTCTGTAGTCTCTAAAAGAATAAAGAATAGCTCTACGAGTTGATTTGGTGGGACTTTTATGAAATACTGATGAGAAAGGCAGGATGCAGAAAAAATGTGCCTAAGACTACTTTTATTAAACAATGGCAAATCCCGCAGGCATACCACATTTTATTGTGCTTCCTTTTATGTACTTCACAGGTATTGCACTTTTTACAAATTGAAAGTTTGTGGCTACCCTGTGTTGAGTAAACCTTTTGGCACCAGTTTTCCAACGTATGCTTACATGGTGTCTTCTGTTACATCTTGGTAATTCTTGCAGTACTTCATATTTTTTCATTGTTATATCTGTTTTGATGACCTGTGGTCAGTGATCTTTGGTGTTATTATTGTAATTATTTTGGGTACCACCAACTGTGCCCATGTAAGATGGTGAGCTTAATCACTAAACGTTGTATGTGTTCTGACTGCTCCACCCACTGGCTGTTGCTTCATCTCTCTCTTTCTCTGGCCTCCCTATTCCCCAAGACACAACAATATTGAAATGAGGCCACCCCTACAATGGCCTCTCAGTGCTCAAGAGAAAGGAAGTCACATGTTTCTGTCACTTTAAATCAAAAGGTAGAAAAGATTGAGCTTAGTGAGGAGGGAGCATTGAAAGCCAGATAAGCTAAAAGCTAGGCCTCTTGCACCAACCATCTAGCCAATGTGAATGCAAAGGAAAAGTGCTTGAAGGAAATTAAAAGTGCTACTCCAGTGAACATAACGAGAGCCTTATTGCTGGAATGGAGAGTTTGAGTGGGCTGGATAGAAGATAAAACTGGACACAACATTCTTTTAGGCCACCAGTTCTCAACCTGTGGGTGCACACTTACAGGAACTGTATTAAAGGGCTGCAGCATTAGGAAGGTTGAGAACCACTGCCTTAGGCCAAAGCCTAATCCATTGCAAGGCACTAACTCTCTTCAGTCTTATGAAGGCTGAGAGAGGTGAGGAAGCTGCAGAAGAAAAGCTGGAAGCTAGAGAGGTTGTTTCATGAGGTTTAAGGACAGAAGCTGTCTCTGTAACATGACAGTGCAAGGTGAACCAGCAAGTGTGCTGACGTAGAAGCTGCAGCAGGCCATCCATAAGATCTAAAGCTATTCATTGATGAAGGTGACTACACTGCACAATAGATTTTCAGTGTAGATGACACAGATTGCTAATGGGAACATATGCCTTTCAGGACTTTCATAGTTTTCATAGCTGGTTTCCAAGCTTTAAAGGGACAGCTGACTCTCTTTATAGGGGCTAATGCAGTTCATGACTTTAACTTGAAGCCAGTGCTCATTCGCCCTTCTGAAAATCCTAGGGCCCTTAAGAAGGCTGTGCTACTCTGCCTGTGCTCTGTAAATGGAACAACAGAGCCTGGACGATAGTACATCAGTTTACAGCAAGGTTTACTGAATACTTGAAGCCCACTGTTGAGACCTGCTGCTTGGAAAAGAGACTCTTTTTGAAGATATTACTACTCATTGACAATGTACCTAATATGCTTTTTAAGGAAAGCATATTTTAAGGGCTCTCATGGAGAGGCATGAGGAGATAATCATTGTTTTCATGACTGCTAACACAGCATCCATGCTGCAGCCCATAGGAATGATTTCAACTTTCAAGTCTTATTACTTTATTATTATTGTTATGTTATCGTTAAGGCTTATTTATAGCTGCCATAGGTAATGATTCTTCTGATGGATCTAGGCAAAGCAGTTCCTTCTGGAAAGGCTTCACCAATCTGGAAGCCATTAAGAACATTTGTGATCATGGGAATTAGTTCAACATTCATCATTGACAGGAGTTTGAAGGAAGTTGATTCCAGCTCTCATGGATGATTGTAAGGGAGTTAGAACTTCAGGGGAGGAAGTAACTGCAGATAACTGGGAGTAACAAGAGAATGAGAATTAAAAGTGAAACCTCATAATGGGACTGAACTGTTGCAATCTCACATTAAAACTTGAGCAGACAAGGAGTTGCTTCTTATGGATGAGCAAAGAAAGTGCTTTCTTCAGGTGGAATCTACTCCTGGTGACAATGCTGTGAACATTGTTGAAATAATAACAAAGGATTTAAAGTATTATGTGGCTTAATTCATGAAACAGCAGTAGGGTTTGAGAGGATTGAGTCCAATTTTGAAAGTTCTCCTGTGGATAAAATGCTATCATACAGTATCACCTGCTGCAGAGAAACCTTTTGTGAAAGGAAGAGTTAGCCAATATGGCAAACTTTGATGTTACCTTGGTTTAAGAAATTTCAATAGCCACCCCCGCCATCAGCAGCCACCACTCTGATCAGTCAGTAGCCTTCACACCCTCTAGCAAAAATGTTCCTAATTGCTGAAGGCGTATATGATTGCTAGAATTTTTTTTTAAGCATTAGCAATAAAGTGTTTCTAATTAAGGTATATACATTTTTTTAGACATGATGCTATTGCACATTTAACAGATTACAGTATGGTGCAAGCATAACTTTTTTTTTAGGAAAGCATATTTTATTTATTTAATAAATAGCATTACTATGTGCTAGACATTTTTAGACACTGAAGATTATAGGAATAAAAAGAACAAAGAACCTCATGGAGTTTACATTCTAGTGGAGAAAGACAGATAATAAGCAAACTGCTATAAAGAAATATAAATCGAGATGAAGGAGGAGAAAATTCTAATTTTTTATAGGGTGGTCAGGGAAGCCCTCGCTCATAAGGTTATATTTAAGCAAAGCCCAGAAGAAATTGAGGGAGCAAGCTATAAATATTTGGTAAATAGGATATATACATTGGAAACATCATCAACAATACTTTTTCTTTTCTTTCTTTCTTTTTTTTTTTTTGAGACATAGTCTCACTCTGTTGCCGTGGATTGAGCGTGGTGGCATCATAGCTCACAACAACCTCAAACTCTTGGGCTCAAGCAATCTCCTTGTCTTAGCCTGCTGAGTAGCTGGAACTACAGGGGCCCACCACAATGCTTGGCTAGTTTTTCTATTTTTAGTAAAGATGGGATCTCACTTTGCTCAGGCTGGCCTTGAACTCCTGAGCTTAGGAGATCCACCTGCCTTGGCATCCAGAGTGCTAGAATTACAGGTGTGAGCCACCATGCCCGGCCAGCAATACTTCTTAAAATTGCCCCACCACACTTGGTTCTGTATTATGGCTAATTTCTCCCTGCTGTTGTGTGGATTGTCATGGAAGATTTGTATTGAACTTTCACTGTTATTTTGACTATCCCTTGAGGTACTAGTAAAACATCTCAAGATTCACTATCCATTTTAGAAGGGTTCCTATAGTGGCCAGGAAATCTGTTTGTTCCTAAAGTATTTTGAAGTCATGAAGTAACCCAAATAATAACTACTACTAAAATATTTTATCTGTTATTAGCTGCCAAATCTGGGCAAAAGCAATTAATACAACCATCGGAACTGATTTAACTTCTTTAAGAAGCTTAAATTTCAAGGGTGAACTCAAGCCTGGTTGGAAACTTTTAGTTTTTCTTTTTAATCATCTTATTTTATGAAAGTCCGTTGTATAGTTTTATTCTTTGCACCATTGTGGAAGCCAAGTTTTGACCTTTAGCTTCTGGGTGTTTACTTTGCTGGTTGTCCATTGTGGTAGTCAGTGTTGAGAATAGGTCTAAGTATTTTTTGTAGAGCTGGTCTTGTGGAGAATTTCCTCAGTGATTGTATATCTACAAAAGATTTGATTTCTCCATCAATTTTGAGGCTTAGTTTAGCTGAATATAGAACTCTGGGCTGAAAATTATTCTGTTTAAGAAGGTTGAAGGTGGATGACCATGCTCTTCTGGTTTGGCAGGTTTCAGTTGAAAACTCTTCTGTCACACTAATGGCTCTGCTTCTATAGGTCAGTTGGCACTTACTTCTGGCTGCTTACAGAATTTTTTCTTTCATCCTGACTTTGGACAGGTTCACTACAATGTGTCTTCAGTAGGCTCTGTTTGAGTTGAGATGACCCAGGGTTGGATATCCATCTGAAAGGAGTGTTTTGGGTTCTTGGGACAAGAACAAAACTTGGGACATTTTTGTTTATGATATCCTTCAGTAGGGCTTCTGTTCCTTTGGAACAATCTTCTTTCCCTTCAGGAATCCCCATTATTTGTATGTTTGAATGCTTCATGGAGTCTCGTAGTTCTCTAAGCATCTATTCTGCTTTCTGTCTCCTCTTTTCTGTCTCTTTGACTACCTGAGTTAACTTGAAAACTTTATCCTTTAGCTCTGAGGTTCTTTCTTCTCCATGGTCTAACCTATTTTTTTTTTTTTTTTGCAGTTTTTGGCTAGGGCTGGGTTTGAACCACCACCTCCAGTATATGGGGCCAGCGCCCTACTCCTTTGAGCCACATGTGCCACCCAGGTCTAACCTATTTTTGACACTTTCTACTGCATCTTCACATTCCTTGATTATCTCCTTCATTTCTTTAATCTCCACAATATCCTTTCTATATTCTACATATCTCTTGTCTGACTTTTGGTTCTTTCTTTCCATTTTCTTGTCCATTCCTTTTATTGTCTTTATCATCCATATTTTAAATTCCCTTTCTATCAAGTCCATTAATTCTTTATAGGTGGAGTCTTCTGCAGTAGCTGCCTCATGGTCCCTTGGAGGAGTTCCTCTGTTTTGGTTTTTCATGTTGCTTCCTTCTCATGTGTTCTTTCTTCTTGTTCACCTCCTTTTCCTCCTTTTTCCTTCTCACTGCCTCCTTTGTTTCTAACAGAAGTCTTTGCTGTTAATGAGAGTATGTTGCAATAAGTCGCCGGGACACCAGGTGGGGCTGTGGGGTTTTTTTGGGAGAGAGCGCAACCAGCAACCTCTATGGTCCTTATTCCAAACTTTGTTGCCTTCAGGGATCTCCCTGATTGTTTTCTCAGCATTCAGACCCTGCTGAGTTGGGATCTTAAAACTCACAAGAATCCTTCAGGGGCAGGTCTCACAGTATCCCCTCACTCCAGTTCTCGTGGGGTGTGGGAGTCCCTCAGCCTTTCCCAAGAGTGGGATTCTTATCCTGGCAGGCAGATTTAAGATGGCTGTGCTTTAGACCCCTGCTAAGACCTCATGACCATCACACAATGGCAGCCCCCTGGCCTCTGTGATTTTCTCAGTATGGCCACCTCGCCAGCCGCCAAACCTATGGCAAATCCACTTCAACCAGCTTTCAAATCTGGTTGCCATATACGGTTCAAGTCTACCCTCTCTTCCAAACTTTCCATTCAATGAGCATTTTCCCCCAACAACTGAAAGCTCTAAAAAGGCTTCCTCCCACCCCAGACCTCCCCGGGGGAAGGGGCAGGCAATTCCAGCTGGTCCTAGTCACTTGCCTAATTCATCAGATTTCCACCTCTGGATCATATGCAGTATCCAGTTCACCACCTCCTCACTGTGCTCCCTGAATGAGTCTGGGCAAGTTCCCTGTACCAGGTATGGCTGGGTCTTCTCTTTTTTTCTAGTTGTTTTAGGAGAGCTCAGCTGAACAATCCTTCTGGTCCATCATCTTGCTTTGCCCCCCCAAACATAACTTTCATATGTACTAGGGAACCAGAAAATTTGTGCAATTCACTTTATCCTGAGTTTTCCTTTATTGCAGTGGTTTGGAACCAAACACACAATATCTTTGAGGTATGCCTAGAAATATGCCTTATGCGTGATGTATATTGATATTTGTTTCTATTTGACTATATGAGCAAAGAGAAAAATATCAAAGGTTATTTTCTGAATTGTTAATGTAGATGAGAGAACTGGACATTGTTATGGGGGTTGGAAGGGAGGGTAAGGCATCCAAGACCCAAAAGGAAAGAAGTTCAGTTAAGGAGACTGCAAAAACTACATATATGATCATTATGCATTTATACACAATTATGTGTATATGTTTATCATTCAGGTTTCAAATTTTTTTTTAAAAAAGAATTCATTTTATTTTATCACTGTCTTGTTTAAAATTCTTCAGAGCCTTTCTTATCTCAAAGACCAGAGTTCCGACTTACAATTGCCGGCCCCTCCCAGCTTGTGTGCCCAGCCCAGCTCCTGCTGCTTTTCTCAAGATGCAGTGGCTCATCTTGCCTTAGGGTGGTGGTTCTCAACCTTCCTAATGCCAAGGCCCTTTAATATAGTTCCTGTGGGTCATGACCCACAGGTTGAAAACTGCTGCCTTAGGGTCTTCATAGGTGTTCTCTTGACAGGGCTCTTCCCGACTGTTCTGGGCAGGATGAACTGGTGCTTATTTTAAAACTTAGAGGAGCCTTCCCAACCCCCTTGTTGGTTCTCTGGGCATATGTGCCTGGTGCTTTTACTAAGTGGCACTTATCATAGTGCAGTTGAATGTTGATCTAATTATCTGTATGACATCTGTCTCCTGTACTAGAAAGTCAACTCCAAGAGGGCAGCGAGGAGCTTTGCTTGTCTTGTTCTCAAAGGTCTAACGTAGAATAGATGCCCAGTGAGTATTTCCTGAATGAATAAATGAAGGAATGAATCCCATCCTGATGGTATTCTGAAAGAGACACCGACTAACCAAAGAGCCAGAAAATGTGTGTTCTGGTCCCCATAGTGCCATAAACTTGCCTGTTTCCTCACCTGTAAAATGGGGTTAATAACATCTACTGCACACAAGAGTATGATACGAATGCATAACCAGCAGAGAGCAGACATCCAATAAAACCGTCCTTCATTTTTCTTGGTGCCATACCACTTTGCCAGTGAAATGAGGTATTTTGACTAAATAATTTTTAGAGTTTCTTCTAGCTTAGAATTTTACAATTGGCTCTTGAACAGCATAGGAGTTAGGGGCATTGACCTTCTACATAGTCATAAATCCATGTATAAATTTTGACTCCCCCAAAATCTAACTACTAATAACCTAATTCTTTTTTTTTGAGACAGAGTCTCAAGCTGTTGCCCTGGGTAGAGTGCTATGGCATCACAGCTCACAGCAACCTCAAACTCTTGGGCTTAAGCAATTCTCTTGCCTCAGACTCCCAAGTAGCTGGGACTACTGGCTCCTGCCACAACGCCCAGCTACTTTTTTTTCGTTGCCATTGTTTTAGCTGGCCTGGGCCAAGTTTGAATCTGCCAGCCTCGGTGTATATGGCCTGGAAGACTTAACCGATGATTATACACAGTCAATTAACATACAGTAGAACCTCTGTAAGTGGACCACCCAACATACGGAGGTGGTCAACATAAAGAACTAAGCCTACTGGGCTACTACATACATGTGGTGTACGTCTAGTCTGTGAAAATTAGGTCAACTTAAGGAGGTGATCAGTGCATGGAGGCGGTTGACTGTGGAGGTTCTACCATATTTTGTATGTCATAGGCATTATGTTATAGATATATACTTTATTGTTACAATAAAGCAAGCTAGAGAAAAGATAATGTTATTAAGCAAATCGTAAGGAAAAGAAGATATGTTCTCTTCATTAAGTGGAAGTGGATCATCATTAAGTTTTTCATGCTCATCATCATCTTCACCGTCAGTAGACTGAAAAGGAGGAGGAAGAAGATGGGGTGGGTCGGTCTTGCTGACTCGGGTGGCAGAAGGAGAAGAAAATCTCTCTATATAAGTGGACCCGGGCAGTTCCAACTTGTGTTGTTCAAGTGTCAACTGCACTGTGATTTCTTTTGAACTGCAGTCTCCCCTTTCTCTGCCCTTGCTTCTCTCCACCACTAGCTCTGTTCCTGACTGCTTTCTTCTCACTGTTCTCAAGTCCAGGAAATATCACTTCTCCCTGGGAAAGACAGAAGCCACCTTTATACAGCCGGTATGTGGCAGTTCAGCACATACCTGCTCTCCTACTACCGCCCTACTCGCTATCAATCGTCCATTCATTTACGTCAGTGTTTTTCAACCTTTTGTATCTCATAGCACACTCAAACCTATATATAGTTAAACTTCCACGGCACACTTAAATTATCATGGTCAAAAAAAAAAAAAGAGTGAAAAAAGAATATAGGGAGGTAGGGGGGTGGGGTCTTGGTGTGTGCCACGGGCAAGACACGATTGTAAGAGGGACTTTACCTAACAAATGCAATCAGTGTAACCTCATTTCTTGTACCCTCAGTGAATCCCCAATAAGAAAAAATAAATAAAGCAATAATAAAAAAAGAAGAATATACTTACTGTGCTTTGAACTCCTTTTGAAAATAATTAATGGTCTTTAAAATTTTTCTCAGCACACCTAAGATCCTCTCCCAGCACACTGGTTGAAAATCACTGATTTACATTTATAGGACATTTTTGAGCTTCCATTATTATGTGTGGATAGACATACACTCAAATTATTTTTGTTTGCGTCTGCCTTCCCACATACTCTGTTAAGTGGGAGAGAGAGCCCATGACCAGCAAAGCAGTGGAAAAACAGTGGCATATTTTTGAAGGCAGTTCCCCCTAATTTAAGGAAGATGGGTCCTAAAAAATTCTTGCATGTAGACAATTTGAAATTACTGAATACAGTTCATCAACAACTGGTCTATTTAATGTTCTTGATTTCTCCTGTGCTCTTTCAATTACCCTAATTGCTACTAGGCAAAAACTTCAATCAAGCTTTAAGGTGGTTCTCAGCTTCCTAACGCCACGACCCTTTAATACAGTTCCAGTGGGTCGCGACCCACAGGTTGAGAACCATTGCTTTAACTTATCTTTAATGTTAGCCCCAAATAGTTTCTGTTCTGTCTTAAGAAGAAAGTCAAGTTTTGGAACAAGGTGCAAAACTCTTACACCCATTTTAAGAGTATCAAAACTATCCCAATCTCATGGGTCAAATAAATGTTTAACAACTGGATTAGTTTGGAGGGGGAGAGAAGGCTCTGATGTGAAGCATTAGTCCGTTTCTGTGCTGTAAATACTCTTGCCATGGTAGATTTAAGTCAACCAGAAATCACTGAGTGGAGCTGGGCAGAGATGCCAATAACTGGCTCGTGTGAGTGTATTGGTCCCCATTTCCACACTGTACTCAATCCCTGAATCTTTTGTCATCATCACCAGGCATCATTTCTGGTCTCAATTAAATGACACCTCTCAGTCAGCCAAGAAAGAGACCAAACAGTCTCATCACTTCCTCCATCCCCCTCCCTCCCCAATAGTCACTGAATCCTATTGATTTCATTTCTTTCTTTTTTGAGGTGGAGACAGAGTCTCACTCTGCCACTCTGGGTAGAGTGCCATGGCATCATAGCTCACAGCGACTTCACACAAGCTCTTGGGCTCAAGCAATCCTCTTGCCTCAGCTTCTCAAGTAGCTGGGACTACAGGCACCCATCATGATGCCCAGCTAATTTTCCTACTTTTAGTAAAGAGAGGGTCTTGATCTTGCTCTAGCTGGTCTCCAACTCCTGAACTCAGGCAACCCTCCCACCTCGACCTCTCAGAGTGCTAGGATTACATGCGGGAGCCACCGCACCTGGCGATTCCATTTCTCAGACATCTCCCGAGTCTGTCCTCTTGCCCATCCCCATCACCAGCACCCTGGTCTAGTCTGCCCTGTCCACTGCTTTCGTTGCCACAGCACTGGCTTTCGTCCTGGCTCCGCCTCCATGCTTGGCCGGTCAACCTCTTTCTGCTCTAAAGGCAGAGTTAGGTGCTGGCACTTAAATCATATCTGGCCAGCCTTTTGTGAAAAATCTTTGTGTGGCTTCCTGTAGCCATTAGGGTAAGTCCACACCCGTAGCATAACTTCCCTAACCCCCTGTCGTCCTCCGTAACATAGGCTGTGCTCTAGCCCCCACCCATCTCTTTCCCCAAGAGGCTTCCCTTACAGTCTTTGTTCTAGCTACGAGGAATTGCTTTGTTTCCCGACCACACCAAGCTCTTCCTTGATTTTTTTCTTTGCAAGTGATGTTTTCTTTATCCCTGTGATCATTTCCCCCCCACTCACCCACCCAGCCTTCAGCTGGCCAACTGCCCTTGATCCTTCAGTGATTTTCCTGGGCTTTTGTCAGTTCCAGCATGACTTCCTGGGGGAGGCCCTTGATCAGGGGGCTGCAGCCCTGTGAATGGCGTGCTCTGTGTCTCCTCCACAAATGGGCCTCCCTGAGGGCCTGGAGCCAACACATTTGCAGCATGGCCTCTGGTACCTGCTCCATAAATGTCACCCCAGTTTTCTAGTAAAGGCTGAGTTCTACAAGGTCAGCTTGTTCTTACTTCCCACTCTTCACGTCATCAGTTTATAAACTTAGCATATCAGCTTAGCAAAAAAAGCATCTGATGAACAATTTCTGCCCCTAAAGTCATGTTTTTTCTAACCAATGTTTTCCTTCTCCTAGATTCTATCAGCTGTAATCCCCTAATCGTATATGGGGCTCTGAACGAGGATGTAACGTTTGGTCCGTCAAACCATACGATAAAGTTTCTGGAGATCCTGTGGAAAAAACAGAAGAATAAAGTTATAGAATGGGACAGATCGGGCGAGAAACCTTTCCCACCTTTTGAGGGTAGAGTTGAATTAGACCATGTGTCTGGCAACCTCACTATCTTAAACATAACATTATCAGATGAAGGCGAGTATGAAATTGAATCACCAGATATGGCAGATACTATGAAGTTCTATCTTTATGTGATTGGTGAGTATTCCATAAATTGATTTGTTTTAACTAACAAATTTCCACCTACTTTCAGAGACAATACAAATCATTGGTTTATGGAACACAAAAGCATTAGCTGGGCGCAGTGGCTCATGCCTGTTATCCTAGCACTTTGGGAGGCCAACGCAAGTGGACTGCCTGAGCTCAGGAGTTTGAGACCAGCTTGAGCACGAGCGAGACCCAGTCTCTAAAAATAGCCAGGCATTGTGGTATCACCTGTCCAGAATTAAGCTCATTACCTTTCCCCTAAAACCTGTTCCTTTCCACATATTTCCCTCCTTGGTTAACAGAAGCTCCACCCTTCCAATTAGGCTAAAACGTTGATGTCATCTAGGACACCTCTCTTTTTCCTGAACGCCACATTCACTCCACTGGGAAGTTTTATTGGTTCTACCAGAGTGATCCTTTTAAAGCAGAAGTCAGATCATGTCACTCATTTGTGTAGAACTTTCTATTGACTCTGTCTCACTCCAAGTTAAAGCTAAAATCTTTACAGTGGCCTTCAGGGGTGTATGCAAATTGGCCCCGTGAACTTCATTCCGACAAGTGTAGGTCATTATAACAGATGTCAAGGTATCCTGTTAGAATAGTGGTTCTCAACCTTCCTAATACTGCAACCCTTTAATACAGTTCCTGTGGGTTGAGAACCGCTGTGTTCGAAGAACCAATAGGTCCCTTTGAAGAAGTAGAATCTTTGAGACATGGAAGTTGGGGGTCTGGCAGTTTATAGTACCAACAAACAAAATGATTGATTCAGAATTTAGATAGAATGGAATGCATTTTGAGAACCCTTTTATAGAGTTTATAAAACTAAGTTCAAAATATTTGAATAGGTTCTCTTTTTAAACTTGATGAAATGTTTTAAAATAATTTGTCTTAAAATCCTATGGTAACATAGCAAGATGCATGATTTTGGTGCTCAGACCAATAGGAAGGTTAGTGAAGTCCATGGAGGAGTCACGTACAGGGCAGGGGGGTTTTGATCAGGGGGAGTGATATCTACAGCACTGATTGTTGAGACTTAAAGTCTGGGTTTGAGGGTGTGACCTTTAGCCTGGGGTCAGTGACCTTGTATCAGAAACCAAAGTAGGGAAGTGATATGATGAAATATTTAATATTTTTGGAAGGTTAATTTGATGATGGGTATCTATGATAGAAAAGAGAAAGGAAATGCCAGGTTAGAAGGTACTATGGTCATCCAGGCAGTCAGGGGGCTTAGTAATAGATGTTGGGAGAGGACAGAATGAAGGTTTAGGAATTGATTGTAAAAAAAATAAGACGACTCTAGATTTCACACCTGAGTGATAACATGATTGGTCATAGTTTCTTTCTTTCTTTTTAAAAGAAATGAGGAAGTCACACTTTCTGGAAATTATGTTAACACTTATTTAAGAACGTGGTGATCTTCCGGAGACACTAGACCTCATAACAGACTTTCAGCAAGTGTATTTTGGATAGGGGGATTTCCTGGCACCTCCTGAATGCAGGGTCTCCACTTCCTTCTGTGTCTGAGCTGAGATCTTACTTTCTTCCCAACCCCGAAGTCCCCTTGAAATTTCCACTGCTCATTTATTGGTTCTTTCTCCTCCCCTTACACATGGAAGATGATGACTTTAAGTAGAATTAACTGCTCTGTCCTTAAATGGTCTGCATTGGTCTGTAGGCGACCTTGATTAAAGTTAATGGAAACATTGACATGTTTCTAAGAAATGTTATCAGATGTGTATTACACAGCAGTGGGCTAAATTCATTAATTATAAATTACTTCATTATCTTAGGGATGAAGTAGGCACATTTCTTGCCACTTTAATGCCGTTTAAGTTACTGAAATAATTAATGTATTTGTTAGATATCAAGGTCCCATGGGCAGTGAGAAAATGACGAAGATTTATAAAAGAAAAAGGTGTGAGGTGTAGAAACTCTGATCCAAGTGCTGCAGAAAGGCTTGTACACTTTCAGATGGGTCAGGTAGTCACTTCTAAGTTTTGCCCTTGGCAGCAGTAGCAGAGGAGATGATCAGAAAGGGCTTCCGCACAGCTGAGGGGGTACTAATAACACAGAAGATAAGACTAGTATACCCGCACAGCTCCCCTCAAATAACTATCATGTTCTGTTTGGCCTTTGAGATGACCTGATAAAGCATTTCCTTTAGCAGGGGACATTGAGACAGTTTGGGGCTGGTTTCTTTGCTTAGAGAACAAGAGCCTTGGACTAGTTGATTTCTTGAGTCTTTTAGCCAGGGCTAAAGCTCAAACCTCACAACTCCTGGTCAGTGCCTCTTCTCATATCACGCATCCTCCCAGGGAACCTTGGCCTCCTGGAGTTGATCACTGGCCACTGGCTTTGTGCTCTATCACAGCTAGTTTTTGTCACGCACTCCCCTGTGCACCCCACTGTACAGCCTGTTCCCTGCAGCACCTCGCTTGCTTAACTCTCCTCACAGTCTGATGAGGTAAGTATTGTTTCTCTCCCCATTGTAGAAAGCAAGAAACCTGGACTTGGGGTGCTAGCAATGGAGCTAGGACGTGAACCCCGGCAGCCAGGCTTCTGGGGCCATGCTAAACATATCATTCCTTTTTGGAGATGAGCTGGTCTTGAAGAATTTACATTTCATAGAGCGGAGAAAGTAATTTACAAGACTGTCTCTCTGAATCCATCCCTCTGTCCACCCGTCTCTCTATTAATCCAACAACACTTGTGTGGAGCCATCCGCGTGCCTTATGTGATATCAGTTGCTGTGGTGGAAAGGTGAAAAATACCTACTCTTTGCCCTCTGAAGATTCGTAATCTGGGGGCTTGTGATGTGCCTCTGCTCAGTTCAGAAAGGGTCAGATGAAAGTGTTGGCTGAAGTAGCTTGACCGGTTAGAGTCTGTGACAGGACATCAGAGCCACCTGGGCGGTGGAATCCAGGAACCTGTGTTTTTAACAAGCACCCTCAGTGGGTCTTCGTTAAGCACCCTGAAATCTGAGAAATGCTTCAGAGCCTCATTGCTAAGCAAATCGAAACCTTGGCTTTCTGCCCATGAGAAATGCCCAGCCTCGTGGCGGAGGCAGGTGCAAGCACACGCACTGCTGAGAACAGGCATTTCTGTTTTCTTCTGGGGACACCTGGGGCCCTTGGAAGTTCCCCGCGAGCCGCTGTCGGCTAGGGTGGGCGACATGGACAGGGAAACTGGGGAGTGGGCTCTCGGCTTTTTAAGTCAGCCAGAGAAGCTCCTCATCCACTGATTGGATCGTCACCTAAGATTTAATTTGGAGAAGGGTTTCTAGTATTTAAAACGTGATTAAAAATCCCTCCTGTTAAAAAAAACCTTAAGGCAACGTGTAAGGAGTTAATGTGAATTAGATCAAACTTAAACATTGAGGAAGCACAGAGCAGAAAGGGAAGTCATAACGTGACCTCTGGTCTCCAGCAAGGCAGGCCGGACACATTATTATTCAGAAGGCAGAGAAAACAAGGGGGACGGACGATTTGTTAAACACTTTTATTTTTCAGATTATTAACTGGAGTTTAAATATCTCTTTGTCTTAGAAAGCACCATTTTAAATGGCAGCTTGGTATTTCCTTATCTTGGTGAACCTTAATTTACTACCCTTTTTAGAAGATGTTTACAATGTTTTGGCTTTACTATCCATTTGTTACCATGACTATTGATGTATATTACACGTATTTTTGCAAGTTTTTTCAAGTCTCTTACCATCAATTGCCGAAGAAAGTTGAGATGCAAGAAGGCCTATGAATTAACAAATGAATAATAGTACAAGCTAACCTTGAGGTTTGGGGGGCATAACGTGACGTGCGAGTGTCTTAACCCACCCTTACCACCTGCCTTAGCCAGGAGCAGGTGCTTCCTAAAGGAAGGCTGGGAGTGAGGCCTCTGGACTGGCAGGCCTGTGACGCCTGCTGTACCTCACTCTGCCTGTCAGCAGGGTTGGCCCTGCCTGCTGGGCTCTGTGCAGTTCCACAGAACTTCTTGCAAAGTTGAGAGTCAGATATGTTTTGGAATTATTATTATTTACCTTTTGGAAAGGTAAGACAAGGAATTTTCTCTCCGCACAGTAAGCTCCCCACTTAGTTATGGGAAGCACCCTGTGGTCAAGCACAGGAATATTTTTGTTGTGAAACGTGAACATTTGAAGTAAGTGAGAAAAATAAAGTCTATAAATTCGTATGTTAATTCAGATCATGATTTGTAGTTAAATGACCTTGCTCCCAATTTGGGGAAAGTCTTTTGGCTTTCAGAGGCTTTTTAAATTTCAGAATTGAGGATAAGGAATTTGGAGCCTGAATGTATTCTGTTGATGTCAAGCAGGTAGATGCGACCCAGCAGCTGAGAGGACTTGCCCCACCCCCATGCTCAAGGCAGTGGTCAGCTTGTCTTTCCAAACTCATAAGGAAGTTGGGAGCTCTTCATAAACCTGAAGATCATGATTCTAAATGTTACTCTTTTCTGCACTAAATATTACTCCTTTTTTTCTTTTCAGAGCCCATTCCATCTATTAAACTAAATTGTACAGTGACTGATGAAAAAATTGTAGCCCAATGCTGGATCCCAGAGCCTTACAACAGCCATAAAGAACTTTTAAATTACTCGTGGTCTTGCCCTTGGGAAGAATGCAGAAGTCACTCAAACAGTGAAATATCTTTTACTATGGAAAGAGATCCCTCACAGACAGTAGTGTGTGTTGTTAGCAATAAAGTATCAAAACAGACAGCAACCATCACTTTGGAAACCTGTATCCCAAACACCGGTGAGTAAATAAGTAAATGTGGCCCATTTACTGGTGGGTCTAACACCAGTGCGAGTTTGTGGTTTTCCTCACAGATATTGTGGTCAACTTAAGGTTCACTAGTTTGAAATGTGTGAAATGTGTTTTAATTTCCGTAGAAACCCTATTAGAGATATAAAAGTAACAATGTTTTTTTTAGCTCTTTCTTTGAGCACCATTGTAATACATGTGTTAATTAATTCAGGCTTTAGATACTCCTCAGACAACCCTATGATTTGGATGCTAGTCTTTATCCCTATTTAAACTAAGATACATGGAGGTTGAGTTGCTTGCCCAAGGTCAACAGCTAGTAAGTGGCAGGGCCTGGTTTTGAATTGAGGCCATCTGGCTCCAGAGCCCATGATCTAACTATTTATAATGCTGCTTTGTAATATTCTTAATAATCACTATGTTCTTAAAGGTTGCTCCTTGCTAGAAGGACATGCATTTGATACGTTTCTTTAGGCTAACACTAAATTAATAGCCTAACAATGTCTTAGATATGGTTTTTTAAGTGTTGTTTAAGTATTGTTTATATTTCTGATGTTTATTATCTGGTTTTTTTTACATTATATCTCCAGTTTAACAAACAGAATGTTCATGACTTGAAAATGGTTTACTAAAAAGTAAAAGAAAAGATAAAAATAGTAAATACTATAATTCAGAATAATAGTGTAATTATAAATAGTGAACAGGATTCCATGGCAAATAGGGAGTATGAGTCTCTTTGGTTGAGAAAAGGTGAGTCTATGAATGAAATTTTTCTGAACAACCAGCTGACACAAAAAAGGGAAATTAGTAACTGAATATAGGACAATTGGATTGTAAATGGTGAACCATTCTCCCTAAGTTTCCCATTTATTGTCTTCTCTGAAACTTTGCAAACAGTTGACACAAAACCATTGAAGTTATAATATCACTTCCAAAGCAGAGTAACTTCTTGAGAAAACAAGTTTATTTTTCCAGAAAAAGTGCAAAATGAGTTCAAGTTTTTTAACTGATGGATTTGGTACCTGAAGACAGAAAAGAAACCAAACCCACAGAGGTATCACTCAAGTAGCACTGTTTGCACAAGTCACACAAATGCAACAAGTTTTTTAAACTAGCTACAAAGTTTTACTAGTTATGCTTGAAACAAATATTCCTTTATTAATTCTTTTGAGTATTGTATAATACCCAAAGCATACAATACATAAATACAATTTGTTGTAATAGCAGATAGTTGCCTCATAGTGGGAATGGCAAAAACCAAAGCCAGTGTGCTTTTGGCTTTTGGGCGCTGGATATGACCAACTAGGAGGAAGAAGGTGACCATGTACGGAGCAAGTGGAAAACTGAAAAGCTTTATTCCAAGAGACCAAATACTTGAAAGAAATAATTTCTGAATAAGACCCCCCCTCAATAGAATTATTTGGAATATTTGAGGCGATTTTCAGGGTTTCCACTCTTCCTTTGTCATTACAATGGAAGATAGCCAAGTAAGATGGCTTCTCTGTACATGCTCTGATAAAAGATCATCGTCGTAATATTCCTCTCGTTGATATGAAGTATGTGTTATTAGTTTGAAAACAACCCCCCTTTTTATTTTTTTTATTTTTTTATTTTTTTGTTAAATACATGTATTTTGTTATTCTTCATTACATTATTTCCCCCCCCAACCCCTCCGTGGTAAGACAGAATTGATTTACAGAAAAGAATACAGAAAACACCAAAGCTCCTGGTAGAGAGAGAGATTTCAAGTGGGGAGAGAGAAACTCTCTCCGTTCCTATCCTGGTCTTTCCCCATATCCTCTAGGCCTCTAGCCTCAGGGTATATATAGGTGTATGGGTTCCTTGGCCAGGAAACAAATGAATACAGTCCCTTCGGCCGGGGGCAAGGTGAATGAATGTATCAATGAATGGACACAGTCCATCCATGGAATTCAGGCCTAGGAAATTCACAAGAAACTGACCTAGGCATAGGAACTGGGGGTTCCACATTTAGTCCC
>CAUYRH010110295.1:0-10121 GCA_963574655.1 Perodicticus potto
TACCACTACTTTAAAATAAAACAGGAATTCCATATGTGTCCTATTAGACTATTATTCTTACTTGAGTTTTTGTGATTACATTTAAACTTTTTTTTTTTGGTATTTAAAAACTATTTTAATGAAAACATTCTCATCATTTTAGAACAATTTGCATTGTTTAATCTGAAGCTGTCCTGGCATCAGGACTTCACTTTTCTGCTCCCCAGGTTTCCGGTGCCACCGTATTCCTGATTCTCCAGTGCCCTTGAGACATGTGTTAGACACGTCTGCCTCTGTTGGAATCCTTGTGGCAGCTTTAGGGGCTTGATTCTCATCCAATGTTTGACCACTTTCAGTTTTGCATTCACTGAAGGGATATTCTTGTGAACTTGAGGGGTATGTGCTTTTTCTAATCCAAGCATCTTTATTGTATCTTTTTCCCAGTATGGACATCTTTTTGTACTTTTTATTCTAGTAACAAGATGCAGTTTATGAGGGTTCTGTGGATCCCACCATACTTTTCATGATCTGCAGGTGAAGGCTCAAACACTTTATCTGGAATTCTTGACTTGGTAAATTTCTGACGAATCCAGTCTGTGCAAACAAGAGACTCCACGCCTTTTGTCACAATGTGTGGTCTGCCTTCTGGTCTCTGAACTACTGTACACAGAATCCCTGCCATAAGTGTGGTGGCCCTGGCTTAAAGTCCAGTACTTTCGGCCACTCAGGGTCCACTCACCAGCGCCCGCCAAACGCTCAACCTGAATCTTGCCACAGAGGAGAAGTGCAAGAATCCTTTTTTTTTTTTTTATATGATGACCAGTTGTTCTGATGCCATTTGTGTGTTTTCTTTTGTTTTGTTTTTTTTAAGACAGAATCTCACTCTGTTGCCCTTAGTAGAGTGCTGTGGCATCCTAGCTCCTAGCAACTTCAGACTCCTAGGCTCAAGTGATCCTTTTGTTTCAACCTCCCAAGTAGCTGGGACTACAGGCATCCACCACAATGCCCAGCTAATTTTTCTGGTAGAGACAGGGTCTCACTCTTGCTCAGGCTGGTCTCAAACTCCTGAGCTCAAGCAATCCACCCTGCTTGGCCTCTCAGAGTGGTAGGATGACAGGCGTGAGCACCATGCCCGGCCCTAGTGCTATTTGTTGAAAAGATTGTTCTTCCTCTGTTGAAGTCCCTTTGTACCTTTGTCAAAAATCAGTTCTCAAAATTGTGCTGTCAGGGATCATTTCTATAATTTGTTCCTAAATAAGTTTCTCTGAACTCAGAGCACCAGAAACCACAAGGAGGAGGCACAGGTTGCCGTCCTGAGTGTGAAGCTGGCTCTGCCCCTTGCCACTGGTGATGCATCTTCTCTTCTTTGGCAGAGGGGGTTCCTCTTTTAACACTGGTCTGCAAGAAATCAGTTGTCCCTGCATGTGTGAATCTTTTTCTCAACTCTGTTCTATTTTACTGATTTATTTATCTATCTTTATGTCAACATCACACTGCTTCAATTATGTAGTTTTGGAAGTCTTGATATCAAAGTTTCTTTGGGTTTGGTTATTTCTCAGTCGTTTTCATTCTCATTTGAATTTTACAATAAGCTTGTCAATTTTTGCAAAAAGTTCTCTAGGATTTTTGTTGAAATCATGTTGAATTTATAGATCAGTTGCCATCATAACAATATTGAGTCTTCTCACCCATGGGCAAGGTATTTATCTCCATTTATGTAGGCTTTCCTTAATTTCTCTTAGCAGTGTTTGGGAGTTTTCTGTGTTCAGGTCTTTCAGATCCTTTACCACATTTACACCAAAGTATTTTATATTTTTGATGTTTTTGTGCATGGTATTGCTTTTTGTTTCAGTTTCTGATTGTCCATTTCTAACATATAGAAATGTGCTGATTTTTGTACTTTGATCTTGAGTATTGCAACCTAGCTAAACTCATTCTTATATCTTTGTAAATTTCACTGGATTTTTTTTTTTATAAGCTAACCATGTTATCAGTGAATAAAGATAGTTTTACTTCTTTTCCTTTCATTCTTTGCCCGATTTCACTGGCTAGAAGTGCTAGTACAGTGTTAAAGAGGAGTGGTAAAGGCTCAGCGCTTGTAGTTCAGTGAGTAGGGCAACACCCACACATACCAGGGCTGGCGGGTTCGAACCGCATCCGGGCCTGCTAAACAATAATTGACAACTGCAACAACAACAACAACAAAAATAGCCGGGTGTTGTGGCAGTTGCCTGTAGTCCCAGCTACTTGGGAGGCTGAGGTAAGAGAATCATTTAAGCCCAAGAGTTTGAGGTTGCTGTGAGCTGTGATGCCATGGCACACTACCAAGGGCAAAAAAGTGAGACTCTATCTCTACAAAAAAAAAAAAGAAACTTGAACATCTTGGATTTTGGTTTCTGCAGGAGGAAGAGAGAAGGGAAATTCTGGAACCAATCTCTCAAGGATATCAAGAGATAACCGTTGATGCCTTCGTCTGGTTTTGGTATTAGGATAATGCTAACCTCATAGAGTGAGTTAGTCATCTTCAATTTTCTGGGAGAGTTTATTAGAATTAATATAATTTTTTCCTTAAATATTTGATAGAATTCACCAGTGAAACCTGCCAGGTGCTGAAGCAGTTCTTAAGCAGCAGGTCGGTGGTAGCTGCTAGGCTAGCTTTGCTGCACTTCCCATGGAGGCAGCCAGTAGGGAGAGAACAAACCCAGTGGATACAGACAGCAAAGGCAAGACCAGCACTCTGCCACCTCCCCACATCCCTAGCTAGGGGATGCACTGATCTGGAGAGGCCAGACACCTCTTTGGGCAATGGGTCACTCCAGCCTACAGCCGGGCAGTTTATTTCTTTTTCTTTTTCTTTCTTTTTTTTTTTTTTTTTGAGACTTGAGTCTCACTATGTCACCCTCAGTAGAGTGCTGTGGCGTCACAGCTCACATCAACCTCAAACTCCTGGGCTTAATTGATTCTCTTGCCTCAGCCTCCCAAGTAGCTGGGACTGCAGGCGCCCACCACAACACCCGGCTATTTTTTGGTTGTAGTTGTCATTGTTGTCTGGCAGGCCTGGGCGCGAATCCACCAACTCAGGTGTACGTGGCTGGCACCCTAGCCGCTGAGCTACAGGCACCAAGCCCGGGCAGTTTATTTCTTATCTATTTTTATTATTATTTTTTGATGTTTTAAAATTTAAAATCTTTATTAATTTTTATTTCAAAATATTAAGGGGCTACAAATATTTTTAGTTCCATGGATCACTTTGGTGATGCTTGACTCACGGCTGTAAGTGTTCTCATCACTCCAGTGATGTTCACTGTACCTGACAGATAGGTTTTTGCCCACCCTTTCCTCCTGCTTTTCTTTTTTTTTTCTTTTAGAGACAGAATCTCACCTTGTCACCCTCAGTAGAGTGGTGTGGTGTCACAGCTCACAGCAACCTCCAGCTCTTGGGCTTAGGCAATTCTCTTGCCTCAGCCTCCCAAGTAGCTGGGACTACTGGTGCTCACTACTACGCTTGGCTATTTTTTTGTTGCAGTTTGGCCAGGGCCAGGTTCGAACCTGCCACCCTTGGTATATGGGGCCAGCGCCCTACTCACTGAGCCACAAGCGCTGCCCTCTTTCCCCTGCTTGATTTCCATGGAGTTTTACTTTCCTCTGTCCTCAACAATTAATTCCAATTTAGTAGTGAGTATATATGGTGTTTGTTTTTCCATTTTTCACTTAGGATAATGGATAATGTTTTTCCATTTTTCATTTAGTTCTATCCAAAATATTGGAAAAAGTAACAATTCATCTTTTTATGGCTAAGTAGTACTCCGTGGTGTACATATATCACATTTTCATAATCCACTCATGAATTGTGCTGTAATAAATATTCAAGGGCAGATGTCTTTTTGGTAAAATAATGTATTTTTGTTTGGTTAGATACCTAGTGGTGGGATTGCTGGATCAAGTGGTAGGTCTACTTTCAGTTCTTTGAGGAATCTCCATACTGTTTTCCATAGAGGTTATACTAATTTGCAATCCAACCAACAGTATATAAGGATTCTCTTCTCTCTGTATCCACTCCAGCTAATCTTTTGTTTTTGGACTTATAATAAAAGCCATTCTCGCAGGGGTAAGGTGATATCTTATTATGGTTTTAATTTGCATTTCCCTAATGATTAGTGATGTTGAGTATTTTTTCATATACTTATTGGCTATTTGTCTATCTGTTGAAAAGTTTCTGATTGTATCTTTTTTCTACTTTTTAATGTGTTTTTTTTTTTCCTTGATGATTTGTTTGAGTTCTTTGTAGATTCTGGATATTAGCCCATTATTGGATATATAGTTTGCAAATATTTTCTCCTATTATGTAGGTTGTCTGTGTGCTCTGTTGGTTACTTTCTTAGCTGTGCGGAAACTTATTAATTTAATCAAGGCCCACTTATTTTTGCTGTTGCTGTAATTGCCATTGGAGTCTTACTTATAATTCTCGCCTAGGCATATATCTAGACAGTAGCTTGTTCTAGATTTTCTTCTAGAATTCTTATGGGTCCGTGCCTTACATTTAAGTATTTTATCCATCTTGAATTGATTTTTGTCAGTTGTATGAGATATAGATACAGATCTCATAATCAATGTACACATACAGTAGCATTCACTCAAGCTGAGAGTCAAATCAAAGACTCAATACCATTCACAATAGCTATAAAGAAAATAAAATACCTAGGAATAGACTTAAGCAAAGAGATGACAAATCTCTACAAAAAGAACTATAAAACACTGAGGAAAGAAATCATAGAGAAAACAAGTAGAAAAACATATGCTCATGGATCAGTAGAATCAACATTGTTAAAATGTCCATACTACTCAAAGTGATTTATTGATTCAGTGCAACCCCCATCAAAATATTAACATCATATTTCACAGATCCAGAAAAATAATTGTATGTTTCATTTGGAACTAGAAAAGAGCCCAAATAGCCAAAGCAATCTTAAGCAAAAAAGAACAATTCCGGAGGCATCTCATAATCAGACTTTTAAAGTATACTATAAGGCTATAGTAACCAAAACAGCATGGTATTGGCACATAAATAGTGACATAGACCAATGGAACTCAGATATAAAACCATCCATATACAGCCAACTGATCTTTGACAAAGCTAACAATAGTATACACTGGGAAAAAGCACTATTCAATAAATGGTGCTGGGAAAATTGGATAGGTACATGCAGAAGTATGAAACAGGATCCATATCTCTTAGCACTCACAAAAATATATTTTTATTGCTTAAACCACAAACATTTATTTCTCACAGTTCTAGGGGCTGGAAATCTGAGATCAGGTGCCATCATGGTCAGGTTCTGGTGAGAACTCTCTTCCTGGCTTGCAGATGGCCAGCCAGGCAGTTTATACTCTGCAGCTATACTCTAAGGAGGGTGCATTGGACAGTCCTGTGTATCATTGGAAATAGGGATACAGATGAGAAACTCTTTCTCACAGATGACAAACTGTTATGTGAAGCTTCACACAAGACAGGGAGGTGAATGAGAAATGACTTGTGACAGCTTTTCATGAGACTGCCTATCCTGCCAAGACATGGGAGAGACTACTGTTGAGCCTTGCCTCTCTGGATGTTGTGAGGAGTTTTCTCTACAAACCCATCTGGGCCTGGAGTTTTCTTTATAGAAAGATTTTAAACTGTACATTACATTGTTTTAATAGATATCAATCGATTCAAGTTATGTTTCTTCATTAATGAGCTTTGGTTGTTTGTGTCAAGAAATTCATCTAAGTTAACAAATGTATAGGCATAAGATTATTCATAATTTTTTTTTAAATTTTTATTTTTTGAGACAGAGTCTCACTTTGTCACCCTTAGTAGACTGCCAAAGTGTCATAGCTCACAGCAACCTCAAACTCTTGGGCTTAAGTGATCCTCTTGCCTCAGTTTTTCATTTTTAGTAGAGACAGTCTCACTCTTGCTTAAGCTGGTCTTGAACTCGTGAGCCCACCCACCTCAGCCTCCCAGAGTGCTAGGATTATAGGTGCAAGCCACCACACCCAGCCTTATTTTTTATTATTTTAATATTTATAGAGTCTACAGTAATATCACCTATCTCATTCCAGATATTGGTAATTTGTTTTTGTTCTGCCTGATTGGTCTGCCTAGAGATTTATCTATTTTATATATCTTTTTTTTTTTTTTTTTTGAGACAGAGCCTCAAGCTGCCACCCTGGGTAGGGTGCTGTGGCATCACAGCTCACAGCAACCTCCAACTCTCTGGGCTCAAGCGAGTCTCCTGCCTCCGCCTCCCAAGTAGCTGGGACTACAGGTGCCCGTCACAACGCCGGCCATTTTTTTGGTTGCAGCGGTCATTGTTGTTTGGCAGGCCGGGCTGGATTCGAACCCGCCAGCTCAGGTGTACGTGGCTGGCGCCTTAGCCCGTTGAGCCACAGGCGCCAAGCCAATATTTTATATATCTTTTCAAAGAACCAGCTGAGGTTTTTTTGTTTTTTTTTTAAGACAAAGTCTTACTCTCTAGCCCAGGCTAGAGTGATACGGCATCAGCCTAGTTCACTATCACCTCAACCTATTGGGCTCAAGAGATCCTGCCCCAGCCACCTGAGTAGCTCAGACTACAGATGCCCACCACAGATTAGTACCCATCTGACTAATGTTTTCTATTTTTGGTAGACATGCGGTCTCCCTCTTGCTCAGGCTGGTCTCAAACATTTGAGCTCAAGGGATTCTGCTAGGATGACAGGTGGAAGCCATTGTCACCAGCCAGAACCAGCTTTTTGTTTATACAGTCTATAGTGATACTCATTTTTCTGTTATTTTTATTTTTTCTTTTTATTTATTTCTACTGTAATCTTCCTTTTCTTCTGCTTATTTTAATTTGTTCTTTTTCTGATAGAGGCTGATTTTCTTGAGTTAAAGACCATTCTTTTCTCATGTAGCCTTTTAGTGCTAAAAGTCTTCCCTCAACTTCTGTCACATCTCCCAAATGCTGATATGTTGTATTTTCACTTGTGTTCAGTTCACAATTCTTTATGTACACCTTTGGTTTCTTCTTTTACCCATAGGCTGTTTATAATGTGTCGTCTAGTTTCCTAATAATGGAGATTTTTCAGAGATCTTTCTGTTACCAATTTCTGATTTAATTCTATTGTGGTTAGTGAACATACTTTGTATGACTTGACTCCTTTTAAATTTATGAGGTTTATTTTATGGCACAGGTATGTTCTAATTGACAAATGTTCCTGTGTACTTGGAAAGAATGTGTATGCTATAACGGAATGTTAGTTAGATCAAGTGGGTTGCTAATGTTGAAGACTTCTGCATTCTTTCCGATTTTCTATCTACTAGTTCAGGGGTCCCCACCCTTTTTGGCCCCAGGGACTAGTTTCATGGAAGACCATTTTTCCACTGGCCGGGCAGCAGCAGGGAGAGGGATCTCACAGGAGGCACAGCTCAGGCAGTGACTGGAGCAGTGGGCAGAGGCTGTAAATACAGATGAAGCTTTGCTGCTCACTCACCACTCACCTCCTGCTGTGCAGCTTGGTTCCAGACGGGCCATGGACCAGTACCAGTCCACAGTCCAGGGGTTTCCAACTGCATTACTAGTTCTGTCAATTACTGAGAACAGAGTATTGAAAACTATAACTATAATTATGGATTTATCTTTTGTCTTTGCAGTTCTGTAAGAGTTTTTTTTGTTTGTTTGTTTTGTTTTTGAGACAGAGTCTCACTTTGTTGCCCCTCGGTACAGTGCCATGGCAGCACAGCTCATAGCAAACTCAAACTCCTAGGCTTAAGTGATTCTCTTGTCTCAGCCTCCCAAGTAGCTGGAACTACAGTCACCCGCCACAATGCCCAGCTATTTTTTTTTTAAAGAGACAGAGTCTCACTCTGGCTCAGGTTGGTCTCGAACTTGTGAGCTCAGGCAATCCACCTGCCTGAGCCTCCCAGAGTACTAGGATTACAGGTGTGAGCCACTGCACCTGGCCTCTATCAGTGTTTTTGACTTATGTATATTGAAGTTCTGTTGTTAGGTACATGGCCATTTAGGATTGCTGTGTATCCTTTGTATCAAGGAATTGTCCAGGCAGATGTCACAAGATTGTCTTAGCTGAAAATGGAATTAGTTGGAGTCCACAAGATTGTTTTAGCCGAAGATGGGACTAATCAGAACCATCCCGTTTTAAAAGCTCTGCATTTCTTCTCAGAAGCAGGACATTGGTACTTGTGAGATAGAGTTTGCTTTGCCGGCAAATTAATAAACTTCTCTTTTTTTTTTTTTGAGGCAGAGTCTCACTATGTTGCCCTCGGTAGAGTGCTGTGGCGTCACAGCTCACAGCAACCTCAAACTCTTGGGCTTAAGCGATTATCTTGCCTCAGCCTCCCGAGTAGCCGGGACTACAGGTGACTGCCACAACGCCTGGCTTATTAAACTTCTTTTTCTTTCTCCTCAAACCACTTGTCTTCATTCTTCTGATGTAGTGTCAGGGACAAATACTGAACTTTTGGTAACATTTTATTGGGTCTATACTTTTCACACATACTAAATATTACTATTAGACTCTTTCATCAAAAATGACTTTTTCTCTTAAAACTAGAAAGAATGTTTAATTTACATGCTGAAAGTCAGTATTTTCTTGACCACCTCTTATATTTTCATGACTGGATTTTTCTTTTTTTTTTAAGACTGGTGTCATTCAGCATTTCTACATTGAAGACTGGCAGTTTGTTACTGATTATCGACATCCTGTTGGTGTGAAAAAGATTTTTCCTGACCCAAATGGGACCAGATTAGTTTTCATTGATGAAAAAAGTGATGGATTTATCTACTGTCCAGTAAGTCTAGAAAATTTAGAAATGCTAGTTTTTTTAATGCAATATTAGAAGAAAATGTCATATAAATTTTTCTTTTAAATAGTGCTGAGCATTGTTGTACTTTGCTGTTATCTGCATGATATGTTTGTGAGAGATTTTTATGACTATTTTATGTCAAAACTTTTTCCATCATTCTGTAATTTTTCTTAGTGGCAGTCCCAGAGAGATTTTTTTTTTTTGGCCGGGGCTGGGTTTGAACTCGCCACCTCTGGCATATGGGGCCAGCGCCCTACTCATTTGAGCCACAGGTGCCTCCTCCAGAGAGATTTTTAATGGGAAAACTAGTTATATTCTATATAGTATGTGCCACTTTTAACCTTATAATATAGTCATTACAGTGTATTTTCCCATACATCACTTTTCTATCCAGATTAGCTGTATGCGTTATATCCTGTCTTTTCTGCCTACCTCAGTTGCTTTTTCTTTTTCCTTAACAGTGCTGAACATAAAGAGAAGGTATTTTTGTACTGGATGATTAAAAACAAATGGACCCATTTAAAAAATTAGTCACTCCTATTTTTAAACATCCTTAACTTTTTTGAAAATAGATTTAGAAACAAAGGAGATGTTTTGCTTTTAAATCATTTACTCTACATATTTGGACATCAACCACTGTATTAGACAACACCGCTTCATTTTTGCAGGAACTTTGTATTTCATTCTTATTTTGAAAGGAAGATAAAGGAGGCAGGTATCTTTCAGTTCCTTACTCAGGATATGTATAAGTCTGTTAACCAAAGTTCACAGGAATTATATGGATTGATTTTCTAAAAGCCTAATCAATTACTACAATAGTACTGTCAGCTTCTGTATCTGTGGGTTCTGCAAGGAAAAAATGATAAACGGTTGCACCTGCACTGAATGTGTCTCTCTTCCCTAAA
Organism: Perodicticus potto; assembly: GCA_963574655.1. Taxonomy (NCBI): domain Eukaryota; kingdom Metazoa; phylum Chordata; class Mammalia; order Primates; family Lorisidae; genus Perodicticus; species Perodicticus potto. The sequence goes on from CAUYRH010110295.1 coordinate 9,733, forward strand.
CAATATAGTAGAACAGCTGTTTACATTGTTTCAGGTATTAAAGTAATCTAGAGATAAATTAAAGAGGATGTGCATAGGTTATGTACAAATACCAATGCTCATTTTATATAAAGAACTTGAGAGAGTGTCACGTTTGGGAGCCGAAAGACCAGAGCAGTTTCCTTGTGGCTGGAGTACTTCCCATAACCTCAGGGAAGGACCGGGATTTAGAGGACCACTAGTTGAACCCCATCTCCATGCTGGAGGAGCAGGAACTTCTTTCCAGGGCTATCAAAGAGAAAGGGAGGAACCATGTCCATGATTGCAGCGTTCTATGGTGGCAAGTCCATTCTCATCACGGGGGCCACAGGCTTCTTGGGCAAAGTGCTGATGGAGAAGCTGTTTCGCAC
>CAUYRH010110298.1:0-14364 GCA_963574655.1 Perodicticus potto
AAAAATGGCCAGGTGTTGTGGCGGGTGCCTGTATTCCCAGCTACTTGGGAGGCGGAGGCAAGAGACTCGCTTGAGCCCAGGAATTGGAAGTTGCTGTGAGCTGTGATGCCACGGCACTCTATCCAGGGTGACAGCTTGAGGTTCTGTCTCAAAAAAAAAAAAAAGAAAAGAAAAGAAAAGAAAGAGGAAAATGTAGTAAATCTAGTTTAAGAAATTTTTGACCCCACCTAGAGCCCAGAATATACATTGAAAAAATAAATGCTGCTTGCCTACTGTGGTCCAGAGCCTTAGGAGAGAACTGTGTCATGAAAATAGCCATGATGTAAATGAAAGAAATGGCTGAGATAATAGGTCATTTGTCATTAACTTTGGCTATCTAAAAATCCACTCTGGAGCAAAATTCATTAGGAGATACTTATGCAGGCAGAATCAATAGCAACAACGTGAGTCCTTCAATCCTCCATCACATTCTAGGATAGCCACAGAAATCTGACAGGACTGGATGAGCTGCTAGTACTGCATTTTCTTGGTTGGTGGAGACTGTGATACCACATGATTAAAGAAACACAAATCCTCCCCTGCTGGGATGAGGAATGAAGATTCAACAGCAATATGATGTGTTAATAATTTAGCTCCAATCTTCTCCTGCCAGCTCAGCATTCATAGCCTGGGCAGGGGGCCACCTTTGTGACATAGCCAGGTAGCAGTAAGATGTACTAAATAAGTAATCATGGCCCGCACAGCAGTAACATTCAAATAAGAAGTGTTCCTAATAAGCAAATGCTGTTTACCTACTCAAAAGTAATCCCATCGCTTCTCCATATTTATTTACCCATGTTCCTGTGGCAGTTGAGTGCACTTGTCTTTAGTCACAACCTAGGCGAGGATGGCCAGCATGGAATGCTCAACACTATATGTTTAGATTTGGAACTGCTAAATCACATGAGTGAAGTACAAGATAGTGAAGTACACAGATGGGTAGGTCAACAACAGCCAGTGAGCAAATAACAGTGGCTTCCAGGTTGGTGTGTGGTGTTTGCTTCTTACTTGTCAAAGGATGCTGTTCAGATTTTCCAATGATCTGAGGGAGTTTGGGTTCTGGAAAAGTAGAGACATATGGAAAGACTTATATGAGTCTCCTTCCCACACAAATTTGTGGCACTTCAAGAAATTTCTTATTACCCTCTTGTCTCTAAGGAAAGAGATCAGAGGAGATAAATTGCTTCCAGACCAAGCAAGAAGCTTGCTGTCCTTTGGACAACCTTAAGCATTAAGCAAGAAGTCTAGTAAGCCTCCTAGCAAAAGGGAAGTGTTGTAATAGTGCAATTTGTCTTTCTTGTGTATAAGTGTATTGGTGTGTGCATGTGTTTGTGTGTGTGTGTATGAAAAAGATATATATATATATATATATATGGGAGATAGAGAAATAAAGAGAGGCCAGTAGGCACAAAGGCAGAGAGACAGAAGAGGGAAGGATAGTTGAGATAATCTGTATACCCTCTCCAGAATCCTGACCTTTGACCTTTGTATGATCAGAAATAAATCCCTAAGGAGATTTTGCCTTTCCTAGGAGAGGAAAAGGGTTGGGTCATGGATCCAGCACTACAGCTTTTCTGAAGGAGTTCCTCAGAGAAGTAGCTTCTGTCTTGCCAGTCTTACAGCACTGATAAAACCAGAGTAGTATAATTGCATAACGGAGAATAATGATAATAACTTGGTTGGTAGATGTCATAGTTCCTCCTTTTCCCTAGCACAGAGTAAGCAGACAAAAAAAATCTGAATTCTCAGCTACTCTCTGGAAAGAGAAGGAATTGATCCATGCATGCAGCACCCCACCTTATCTGGGGCTACAAAGAGCTGGCATCTCTCTTGCCAACTTAGAGTTCTAATGAATCCAATATGCAGTCTAGCCTCCTTTAGAATAAAGTAGATGACAGTTTGAACTGGTAGATGTTTCTCTCTTCATAGTTCAACACAGGGAGAATATAAACAGGCCTTGCTAGGTCTTCCTACTCAGTGTATTAGCATCAAATCGCATCCTCTTTTTTCAGTCATAATTTAGATGGCTATCTATCCTTTTCCCACTCAGTCTATTAGCACCAAATAATATCCTTTTTGTTCAGTCATAATTTAGATGGATATTGGGACAAGTTTTTCCCAATTACTCTGCCTTTTGCAAGTTGGTTTTTCAGTGAATCTTCAGAGGACCAAGGGAAACTTTCCTGCTGGCCCCAACAGGAAAACCCCAAAGACTCTATCAAAAACTGTTGGAATTAATAAGCAAATTCAGCAAAGTTTTACAGGTTACAAAATAGATATACAAAAATCAGTTGCATATTTATATACTAACAACAAACTGAGGAGAAAATTAGGAAAACAACACCATTTATAACAGCACTAAGCAGAATAAAATACACAGGAATAAACTTAAGGAAGCAAAACACTTATATATTGAAAATTATAAAACATTGATGAAAGAAATTAAGGAAGACAGAAACAAAGGGAAAGACAGCTTGTGTACATGGACTAGATAGAACACGAATATTTTTAAAATGTACATACTATGCAAGATGATCTGTAGATTCATTGTAATGCCTATCAAAGTCCCAATATCACTTGTTATAGCTATCAAAAAAACAATTAAATAATTCTTATAAAACCACAAAAGGCCATCACGAGCCAATGTTGAGAAAGAAGAACAAACCTGGAGGGATCACTCTTCTTGATTTCAAAACATATTATAAAGCTACAGCAATCAAAGAAAAACAGTATGGTGCTGATATAAAGACAATGTATCAATCAATGGAACATAACACAAATCCCATAAATAAATTCACACATATGCAGAAACCAATCCTTGACAAGTGTGCCAAAAAATACACATATATGGAAAGGATAGAATCTTCAGCAAATGGTGGTAGCAATAATGAATATCCTCATTTGAAAGGATGAAACTAGATTCTTAAATGGTCTTCAGGTACATGAAAAAAAATTCTCCGTATTACCAGCCATTAAGGTAATGTATATCAAAACTACAATCAAATATCACCTCATAGTTTTCAAGATGACAATTATTGAAAAAAGCAAACACCACATGTGTTGATGAGCCCATAGAGATGTTGCAGCCTTTGAATACTTTTGGTAAGAATCATCAGTTGCCATGAAAATCAGTATGGAGAATTCCCAAAAAATTAAAAATGAAACTATTACATGACCCAATAATCTCACTTCTGTGTATTATTAATTCAACAGAAACAAAGAGCTATTAGTACCATACTCCTATGTTCACTGAAGCAAGATTTTTATAATAGCCAAAATGTAGAAACAACCTAACTATTCACTGCTGTATGAATACATGAAGAATATATAGCATATACATGTAATGGAATGTGATTCAGCTTGCAAAAGAAGGAAATTCTACAAAATAAAACAATGTAGATGAACCTTGAAGACATTATGCTAAGTGAAATTAGCCAGTCCCAGAAAGACAAATGCTGCATGATTCCACTTTTATGAAGTACCTAAACATATCAAATTCACAGAATCAAAGACTAAAAGGGTGGTTATAAGTGACTGGGGGAGAGGAAATGAGGTATTACTAATCAAAAAGCATTTCAGTTAAGCAGGATGAATAAACTCCAGGTATCTTCTGTGCAATATTCTACTGATTGTCAACACTAATTTATTGCACACTTAAAAACTTAAAAGGGCAGATTTCATTTCAAGCATACTTATTATGACAGAATACAATTTTAAAAATAAAGAGATAAGTGAGAGAGCGATTTTGGTTATTTCAATAGAAAAGACCCATCACACTCAGCTCAATAGTTGAAATGTTGTGTAGAAACATTTGCATTTAGACAACAAAATCTTCTGCCTACTTCTGAGAAACTAGATGTTTTGAATCTTGAGGGGATCAGTTGACTAGTGACCCACTTAGGGACCACTCCAACAGTCTGACCACTTTGCTCTCCTAAACTCCCAGGGAAGTGATGCTCTTCATTTCTTTTGTCTTGCCTTTATCTTATGTGCTGACAGGTTATAATGAGCATTTATAATCAGCATTGTAAGAGTGGGGATTCACATTCTCTCTCACCCTGTAGCATTTTTCAGTTGAATAATTAAAAAATCAATGACCTCTCTCCTGCTTTGCTCAAGAACCATGACATGATATAATATGTGATAGAAATTTTATTCCAGTTCTAATCTCCAGGTCAGCTCTGGCATGATTGAGGGTTAAGATCTAAATTTTGTGGCTACAATTTTATGATCTGGCACATAGAGGACAAATTAGCCACATTACCAGTGTGGATGGGCCAGGTAACAGCCTTGTCCTTGACTTAGATTAATTACCTTAATCATCAGCCATACCCAGTTTTGATGGAACTTTGCAGGGAGGTCAATTCTTTTCCTGGGAGGCCAGACTAGAGATGATCTGTGTTAGATAAATTAACCCTATTAGCAGGTAATAACAGTGCATGGGGTATTAACACATTATGTCTGTCCTCGAAAAGCTTTCAGATTCACCAAGTAAAAACTGGCAGCACTGATAGAGCTTTTCTATCAGTGAAGAATACTCATGCAAAAATGCATTGCTTGGAATCACTCAGTTTTGAATTTGATAGTTACTTCATTTTGTTTCTGAATGGTACACAGAGAACCTAGTCTGCTTTGGTCATTCTCTGGACTTTTGTTTAGCATTTCATCCTTAATATGGAAATACTTTTAAATTCACAGAAATAAACTTTTATTTTAATGAATACTTAATGATACTATTACCTCTATTACTATTGAAGGTTTGTGAAATGATTCCCACAACTCTATGCTGGGCAAGAGACAAAAAAGTCAAGCAATGTATATTCGAATACTATATCTAACTCCCAACAATTTTGATCCTAAACTAATCACTTAATCTTCCAATAATCTGATTGACTTATTTACAAAATGAGAACAGTAGAAGAGCCTGCTTATCAGAATGCTAAAAGGAGTATAGAGTGATAAGTATTGCTTGGAATATGTAAATGGTAACATTCAGAAAGGTAGAATATTGTCTTATATGTATTTAGGCCTGAGAAACGTTCTTTTCTTTCCTAGACATCAAGCAGAATCATTTAATGTCTTCATCATACTTCCTTTCTGACAGGAGTCATTTCAAGTTAGCATTGAAAGGGAGCTGTCTTTCTGTGTTGGTGTTAACCTCTTCTCCACAAGGCTATTGAAGGGCAGGGCCTTATCTATGGCCTGCATCCCCAAAATACCTAAGGCACTAATAGAACCATAGTAGAAACTCACTAGGTATTTTTTGAGTTTAGGAGCATCACAAATCGACAGCTAGGAGGATAGCACAACATGCTTCCTCACACTTAAATTCCCACATAGTCACATTGTCAGGTAGGAAACCTCCCAGGCATCAACCTCTCACTGTTTGAGCCAAAACATCACTTCTTTATTTTTGATGGGAGGTTGATGTCACCGGGATCATAATTACTACCTTCAGAGCCAAACATCAGGAGGTTAATAGAAGATGCTGTTGAAGAGAAAAACATCCTGTTGTTCTTTGTCTCAAAATTTCTCAGCAGACATAAAGACCTCCCACGGGCTGAAGAGCTTAAAAGAAGGTCTCCATTTGCAAAACAATTATCTCATAACCATGCTTTTTATTACCCCCAGTAGTTTGATGAAGGAACTAAAAGAAGAGAGTACTCTTAAGTATGTTTTCACTTGCTTCTCTGCTCTAAAAACATGGTGTCCTGTTGATACAAATAACAGGAGAAAATAGTCCCAATCCCTGTGGACAGTAGATTTTTCACCTTTTATCTCAGATGTTAAATAAACATCCTTCAGATAATGACATTTTTCTAGATTAGAGGTATGTAAATACCTAGTAAAATGCTTATTCCATATAATATTCCGTGTGCTAATGGACTTTTTTTCTATTAAAACAATACCACCAACTTTGCTTCTTGTATGATTATATTACACTTTACTGATAGTTTCTCTTGATCTTAGGAAACAAATTCATACAGCTTCACTCAAAGAACTCTGGAATGTTTCGAGAGTATCTCAATTGAACTTTGCCAGAGAGGAAGAATGGCGGGTAGTATTGGATTGGTTAGTGTCTGTGAGAGGCACAAAGATGAAAGCATAGGACAGAAGTTTTACAAAGAAGAAAAAGTCAAGACGCGTTCTATTCACAAGTCTCATGCTGTTTTTCTGTCTTTCCTAATGTTCTTAATCTAGTCACTCAATTTAAATTTTAAACAATATACTCAATATGTTAAATGTGTTAAACGTGCACTGAAAGAACAACTTGAGTGGCCTTTTTAATCCAAGGACCATAAATTATGATAACGGTAGCTGTTCAGTTTGTGTCCAATAAAGTTATCTAGTCTCTTGAAGTTCCACGACCCCTCCATTTAACCTTAAACATCTGGTGCAAAAGAACAGTCATCTGCTACATACATCCCACTCAAGCTAAGTCAGATGTCTATCTTTGCTCTTGATGGGAACGAAGCCTTATTAGAGTGTATATAGCTATGCTTTGCTGCCCTCTGCTGGCAGAGTGGGAACTAGCTACTTTTGAAGCAATTCAGCATTTATCAGCTGGGTCTTGAATTCCAATCATCAGAAGAAAAAAGTTTACATACAGTCTGATATTAAAAATAAACATTCCAAACAAAATTTAAAAACAAAGGAAACCCCAAATTCTAATTTTCCTTTAGTACAAGTGGAATTCTGTAAATTCTACTTAATAATTACATTTATTTTCCTGAAATACTGCAGAAGTTTGCAATAGTTTGCAACTGTTACCTTTTGTATATCGATGAATATTAAGGTGGCAATGAACATGGTTAGAGAAAATATTTAAAAATTACCTATTGTCCCCTCTTCTTCAATATGTTCACCTTCTAACTCCTCATACTGTTGAACACTAGAAACATGTATTATAAGATGGAGCAGGTATCACACCCTTATCACATTTCCAAAATGTACTGATATGCTGCACTTATTTTTAAGCATAATATTGAAGTAAAAATGCTATAAATAAGTTGCTGTAAAACAACTTGTAAAATCCTATAAGTTTTAGTCACGTGATCAACAATCTTTTATTTGATATGTGCATTTCACATATAGGAAAAGTGGTATTTTTATTGCCTAGAAAATTCTTCCTAAAGTTCAAGAATCACAATTATGAATTATCACTAGGTGAATTTTCTCATACTCAGTACTATTTAAGTGATTAGGATAAAACCTATATTGCAACAATTCATTTTTACATGTACAATACAAAATTCAATAATACAAATTCATAATAGTCCCTGAAAGGACTGGTTTTTAGTCACCTTATATATTAAATTATTTGATATAAAAATAGCCAAAATCATAAGACTCCTAACAGGTTTATTAAAAGGAGGGACATTTGACTTGGCACCTATAGCGCAGTGGTTAGGGTGCTGGTCACATACACCAAGGCTGGTCGGTTTAAACCCAGCCCAGCCCTGCTAAACAACAATGACACCTACAAATAAAACATAGCAGGGTGTTGTGGCAGGCGCCTGTAGTTCCAGCTACTTGGGAGGCTGAGGCAAGAGAATCGCTCAAGGCCAAGAGTTTGAGGTTGCTGTGAGCTGTGACACCACAGCACTCTACCAAGGGCAACTTAGTGGGACTCTGTCTCAAAAAAAAAAAAAAGTAGGGACATTTATTTCTATCATAGTCAACCTACAAAAGCAGTTTCTTCAAGAAGCCCAATAGTTTGGAACAAAAAATAAGTGCACAGAAGCAGCTGTTTATGTGTTTGGTATGTAACCTCAAAAGAATGATTATGAGCAGGAATGACTTTCAAGCCTTTCCCTAGGAGAGGCTAACAGAGAAGGAAGACATTATTAATATCGCCCCATCAATATAATTATCATTATTGAGCAGCTCCTGTGTATCAAAGAGAGGACTTGATGCTTTATCTTTGTGATTTTGTTGATTCCTCATGACAGCACAAGAGGTCATGATTATCTTCTCAATTTCACAGGTGAGAAATATATATCTACAAAAATTTAGGCTCCTTGCCCCAGATCACCCATGCCAGTAAGAGCAGAATAGAGTTTCCGAACCTAAGCTGGCTCTGACATTCATGTTTCTCCCAAATGGTAAGTTTATATATTTAAAATATTTTATTTTCACCAATATAAAATGTATAACATCAAAAACAAGTTGAATCATTAAGAGTTAAAAAGACTTTTCTACTGTCTATGGTGGGTGTGTCTGTGTTTGTAATTTGTGAAAAGTGGACGTATACAAGGTCAAGTTTGCAAATTAATTAATTCTAATTATATTATTCTTGTGCACTTTATCAAATAACTAATAAATATGAAACACCTTCTGTTGCTTTGGGAACAAAAAGCTGTCTAAGTAACAGTCCAGAGCCTTCCTGCATTTCAGCTGAGTTACTCAATTCAAAGTATCTTTGATCCTTAAAGCCTACATTTTGGGGGGTTATTAGTTGTATATAAAAAGAAATTTGTCTTGAAGAGGCTTTCATACCCTGAAATATGGACCCTTTGTTAAAAAGAATACTATTTAGATAGTTTGAAAATATACTCTATTCTGAAAGAAAACTCCAAAGCAAACTACACCAAATCATATCCGCACATTCACATTAAGTTCTTGCATTTTTCTTCTGGATGCAGAAGCACCTAAAGTAACATGATAAGCATCAGCTGGAGTTCAAATCTGTGAAATCTATCTTTTCAGAGATTACTGGAAAAAAGGAATATCATTGCTCCGTTGCTCTTTGATGAAGTATGTCAAAGAAAAAAATCATTTGATAAAGAGTTTACCTAGTGAGACCTTAACTTCTGCTAAGAACTTTTCAGAATGAAAATGTGAATAAGAGCAAAGTAGCTTTCCATTGCAACTTATCTTGGAAAGCATCTTCTAAGTGCAGCAATGTGTTCTCTTAGCTCTGGTAAACTATGTGAAGAATTGATCTACATTGTAGCTATCAAGGTGCTTTGCTTCACCTCCTTTTTTCAGCATACAAAAAAGCTCTTATGTCAGGAGAGCTTTCAGAGGTCATCAATCCCACAGAACAAAAAAAAAAATGGATCTGAAAGAGAATATCATGAATAAACATTTTATTGGGTATTTAAATTTACTGTTTTTTAACATCATCATATCCACAAAGGTAACATTCCCCCCAATCTGCCTTATGGTAATTGATCTTAATTATAAAACAACTGTGATTAAATCAATCCATCATCCAAAATTATGTTTTACTATCAGTTTCATCAATGCTTAACATACTTATTACCAGTTTCCCATGTCTTGTAATTAACCAAAATTTTTCTATGTCCTCATTAACTTCAGCTAATCAAGGTTATTCTCTGCTTATTACTCACTTTTAGAAAGTCATCTCTAATCCATGAATCATGCTGAACAGTGAGCCCTGAAATGCAACTTTGTGAAAAGTACACAGTGATGGCAGAAAGTCTTTCTTAAAATATAGAGTTGTCGCTTCATAAAATATCCAACTTGAATAGAAATAACCTCTACTTACACTAATAATGAAGACTTTTATTTTGTGCTCACTTTATGTGCATCTATTCAGGCAGGTTCTTTGCATGCACTACCTGTACAATCCTCATGAGATTGCTATAAAATAAGCCTGGCTATATAACATAACTGGAGGTGCCAAAAACCTGCATACATTTTAAGAGATTTTATTGGAAGTAAAATTGATTACTCCTAAAAAGTTTATGAATTGTAGGTGAAATGGATATGGATAGCATGTTTGGGTACACTTGACCAGAAAGGTACTTTTGATTCAATTTCAAAAAGTAATACATAGTAACATTTCTCAAAATGTGCATACATTTTTTGGCACTCTCTGTAACTTAAGCCACTGAGCTAATAACAGATAGTTGTATGACTTGAGTCTGATAGTGCTAGGACTTGACTCCATGGTCTTATCATTCTATTCTTCTCCAGTAGGAAATTATTACAAAATTCTCCCTTGTAATTGTGTATTTGCAGTGAATAGAATAATGTTTTGTGTAGAATAGATAATGTGTGCATGCACATACAGGTATGATTTATATAGTTCACCTTCATTGAATGTAAGGCTACATTTTCTATCAAATCTAACACATTTTTTCAAATTGCAAATTTGGAAACTCACCACTCTGACCTGAGAAGCTGACTACAGTGGTGCATGAGTGATAGGTGCAACTTCATCTGGGAAAGACAATAATTTTCCTTAGTCAGATGGCAAACAACAGAAACCTAAATCAAACCAAGAAGAAAAAGAAAGATAATAGTATGCAAAGCCAAACCACAAGAATGACCAAGATGGAATAAAGAATAACCAAAAATTTAAGAGTTTCCTATCAACATATGATATGTCATTTCTCTCTACTTTGCCTTATCTGAGACTTCCTGCTCTATGAGGTAGAAGTCACTGTCAGAATTTCTGGGCCCAAAAGATTACAAATTTGTAACTGGAGAGAAGGAAACTCTTCACCTCAATCTCTAAAAATTCTGTAAGAAACCACTCATTAGTCCAACATGGACTGCTTGCCCACCCAGGCGGACAAAGTGCTGTTATCAGTCTGCTGTAGGTCCTTGCTTATTGATAAGGAGCTGTAGCCAATGGCCTTAGGTTTAAAAGAATAAATTTTCTTATCTTTTAACAAAAAAAATTCTATGAACTTAATCAGCCCATCGTTTCCACTTAGACTTACCATTTCTAACCTCTTTCTATCTCTGTACTACTCCTTGAAGAGTCAGCATTTCAGATGGGAACATCTCACTGGTGGAAACAAGATTGTGTGTTCATGCTGGTTTTAAATGGTAGGAAGAAAGAAAAGATTTCCCACTAGAGATTTCACAGTGATAGATGTAGCACACTGACCCAATAATTTTTTACATAATGATATATTCCATCCAAAAAGAAAAGGGGTTTACATGAAGGACAAATAAATGAACAAATGCCAAATACTTCATGTGATTAAAACTTTCATTAGCCACCAATATTAGTACTTCAATATTTCTATTTATTTATTTTGATATTAAGTTAAACATACATAAAACTAATAACCATAATCTATTTAATCCATTCTGATGTTTGGCATAACAAACAATGCTTACTATGTGATCTGGCATAATTAAAACTGCTTGAGTGAATTCCTTTTGTCAAGCAATGACATACTTTGACAACAGAGTAATCTGTAGTGACTGCTTTCCCAGTGAAGTATTTTCTTATATTTTGTTGACAAATTACAAAAAATAGTGCACAAGACCAGTATTGCACTCTTCAAAGAGTTGATAATATAAAAAAGGTGTCTCGGGGCATGGTAGCATGATTTTGAAGAGAAGGATGTCCTTTCAGTAGGCCTTGCTATAAGTCTTCCTCATGCCCAGGGCAGAAAAGTGGAAGTACAGCTGCTAGCTGTTGCACCTTCAATGAGATCAAATAGGCCCCTGGAATTTCAAGACAAAGAGGACTGCATTTTGAAGGAGAGTAATTGCACTGGGTTCAGCTTGCACTCTATGAATTTGTCAGAGCCAATGATGCATGATTGTTGCTAATGGAACGGATGGAAACAACATGGGAAAGTGACTGTCTTAAAAAGACAGACAGGGACTCCAACAAAGAGACAGTCTCTGGAGAGTAGGCAGGTGGGAAACCAGAGACTGAGGGGCTGTGGCCACCAGAAGAGAGTTCTCATTCAAGGTATGGGAACCACCAATAGGCAATCTCACTGGAAAGCACAAGTGATCTTTAAGATAAAGAATTGGCTCTTACTTTCTGCCAGGCACAGAGAGCCGAAGCTTTTGAAACACACAGATCTTTGGCTAAAAGTCAATAGCCAACAAGATAGTTGCTTTCAATCTACCTAAACACAACCTGGTTGGTAGGAAAGTAAACTGCTCAGTGGGCCTGGAGTTAATTACACTGCTTATGAATGATATATTCTTGTTATTTTAGAAATGAGTCCAGGAATTAGGTTGTGTAGTACCAATTCTGACTTGTGTTCGAGAAACTTATTTATGCATACTAGTCAAATTACTAGAGAAGATACAACAGAACATGATGACCACAATTTCTTAATGTGTATGCATAGACTTCTTCATTTACATTCTAGATAACTAGTATCTAGAATTTCATTTTCATACATTTGTTTTAACAAACTGAAGTATATGTAAAAATGTAAGAAAACTTGAACTCTTGTGTCCATGAATCTCTCCTTTTTGATTCACATGACTTTCTTTTTTAATTTTCTCTTCACACAGGAAAACAAAGTAGGACAGCCAAACTATCTTCTTCTAAAAACCATTTCAAGCATGACCCATTACTCTGTTTTTGATAGAGACATATTTGGGCTATCTCACCAAGGTCTCATAAAAGAATTACATTCGAATGTCCTAAGACATCTATTATGTGCAATAAATTATTATCCCTCCACTGAATCTAACATGATACCTTCTTTAGGAGGACTGAGAAAATAGTCATTCAAGTATTTTCTGTGCTATGTGGTTTAGATGAGGAAGCCAGGTTGAAAACTGCAAACCTCTACCACATGATGAGCATCTCAATTTTTTTCTCCTGAGTAGAGAGATTGTTTGGACAGTCTTATTTCTTTGTATCATTGTCTGGCCCTTCTTAATCCCTCAATGTCCAACATAAGCCCATCACTATTAGGGGAAAATAACAGTTGTCTTCTCATTCCTTAAACTTGTGTTTTATAATCTCAAAAGGTGGTAGACAAAATAAGAATTATGCTTCTTCATTCTTTGATTTGTAAGTCCTAACTGCTTGTACAAACTTGGTCTATCAGCACCACCAATAGGAAGGGAAACAGTCAGCCAAGCTGACAAGAAGAAGCAACATGAATTCCACAGAAATATTGGGTTAATATTTGCAGATAAGCTTTTATAAAACATAGGCATTTATAAAATTACCATGACTTTTGGCATCTAAACTTTGGTTAGGTATCTTACCTATGAGAGGAAAGAGAGAAACTATATCCAGGCTCAACGTGGTAGACTGGCCTCATTAAATGAGAGGTCTCAACATAGAAACCATCCAATGCTCCCAATTAGGTCCACAAAACATCTAGAACTATCTATAGGTGTAAACTCTAATGACAAACAAGAAAAGGAAAGCTTTCTTGGACTAAATACGTTTCTCCTGATAAAACTACACTCATATAATTAAGTGTAGTTAGAAACAGGAACTCAGTTTGTGTGTCACTGGAGCAACAAAGTAAAAGAAAAATGAGTAATAAATAAAACTCAATTCTATTCCCATCTTGACATCGAAAAGCTGTGCAAATGGAAAAAATAAATTATTCTCAAAACTTCCACTCACTTTGCCTCACTTTTACAAAAGGCAATGTGCATTTAAAACAAAATCAAAATCACTTTCTTTCTGGTGTAATAGAGGGCAGAATAGTCCCTGTCTTGGCAGAGCTAATATTTCTCTTGTAAAAGCAAGTCTGACAACAGACTGACATAGATGTGTCTGCAACTTTTTGAATCTCACTTGCAGGCTGGGAACACACAAAATCTTGTGCATGGGCTATGAAGAAACACCAGCACTGGTATATACTTTAGTATACATACAGGAAAAGGCCTTGAAAACAATATTTCACTGTTGAAATACATGATAATACCACACATCTTTTTTTAATATTATATTAGATATCACTTTTTTGTTGTTGTTGTTATTTGGGATTCATTCAGGGTAGAAAGAATTAGCTTACACTGATTGCATTTGTTAGATAAAGTCCCTCTTATAATTGTGCCCCATCCCCAAGTTGTGTGCCATATACCATGACCCCTCACCACTACCTGCTCCCCTCTCCCTGCTTGCTCATTCCCCTGTCCCCACCCTTGTATTAACTCATCTACTGCCTTCATATTAGAATAGAGTACACTGAATTTGTGCTTCTCCATCCTTTTGATGCTTTACTAAGGATAAAATGTTCCACATCCATCCAGGCGACTACAAAAGATGTAAAGTCTCCATCTTTTTAGTGGCTGAATAGTATTCCATAGTCTACATATACCACAGCTTGTTAATCCATTTCTAGGTTGGTGGGTGGGCATTTAGGCTGTTTCCACATTTTGGTGATTGTAAATTGATCTGCAATAAACAGTCTGCAAATGCCCTTATGATAAAATGATTTTTTCTTCTGGATAAATGCCTAGTAATGGGATTGCAGGATCAAATGGGAGGTCTAATTTCAGTTCTTTGAGGATTCTCCATACTTCCTTCCAAAAAGGTTGTGTTAGTTTGCAGTCCAACCAGCAGTGTAAAAGTGTTCCCTTCTCTCCACATCCATGCCTCACATTTGCAGCTTTGAG
>CAUYRH010110299.1:0-11131 GCA_963574655.1 Perodicticus potto
ACTAGCTTGCATTCCCACCAGCAGTGCAGAAGTGTTCCCTCCCGGTGTGATTTTGGGCAACCGCCTTCAGTCGGGCCCCCTCGCTGCATGGATTTGCACTCCCAGAGGTTCTGCGTGCTCTCCTATTCCCTATCGCAGCATTGGAAAAACAAATCTGCCAGCCAGGTTCCTGATTTACCACATTAATCTATTATTCAATAATAATGTTTCTCACAGAGCTCCATTAATTAAAAGCAAGCACCAGAAGAAAACTGTCACTTCAAGTGTCATTTGTCACAACAACCTGATGTTCTTTTTCTTTCTGTCATTTTTAGAACTTTGGTTGCTATGGTAACCCATAGCCCCTTTTATATATAGCATCAGTTATATTCAGTTGGTTTATTTCATTTCTTTTCTTTCATTTTCTTTTTTCTTTTCTTTTCTTTCTTTCTTTTTTTTTTTTTTTTTGTACCATCAGAAAGACAAGCTGTTTTTTCTTCCTTTTAACAAAGCTCTTAATGTGGTGGGATAATCAGGCATAATGATAGGTTGATCCACAAAGGAATATGACAAGTTAAATGAAAAATTATTATCTTACATTGTACAATAAAGATTCTCTGTTTAAGAAATACAATCTCTAAAAAAGAATCAAGTCCAGGTTGAATCTCCCAGGTACGGGCTCATTAGAGATCCAGAGCCCTAGGACGTAATTAGTATCCCCTGAAATGCGAACCAAACAACTGCATCCTCAAGGGGAATTCAGGTGCCCAGGGCTCCCTGACCCCACCCAGGCCTCTTCTGGGGCTCTGCGTGCCTCCCCCACTTCCCCTAAACCTATCCAAACAGTGAAAACAAAGTCTTCCTGGGACCGGCAGTCAGGAAAAAGCACGGTTGCAGGGAGTTGGTAACCTTGAGGATTCTGAACTACTTGCTGAGCAGGGAGCGGTGGGTGGAAGTGCTGCAGGTGGGTGGCGGTTCTGAATGCTGCATCCTCGGCAGCCCACCTGCACCACAGGGCATTCTGCATTCACCCCTAAGACCCATTACCATCTCATGCAGCCAGCCTCATCATTTCCCAGACCATCCAAGTCTGTTCTCATTTGCTGTCATCTTCTAAAGTCCCTGGTATGAACTGATCTTTTTCATTCCTCGCCCCCCAAATCCTACTTGCCTGAAACAGTTTAAGTCCTGTTTCCTTGGTGACTCCTAACACTTCAGCTCTCGGCAGCCTCTTAGCTTTGTTCCTAATCTCCGTTACCCCGGAGGGCCACCATATCACTCAGCAATTAAATACATGCCCACGTTTCATTTAATTCAACATATACTTCCTGGGCATATGTGATATGCCAGGTCTTTTACAAGGTACCGTGGGGAGAAAGGTGAGCACAGTGAGTTGAGACTCAGGAGGATTCAGTCTGGGGGGTTGGGGTGGGGGAGAAACCAACACAGAAACAGATCATTTCAATATAATTCTGTGTAAAAAGATTTTCACAGTGAAAACAAAAGCACAAGCTGTACTTAAAAATATCTAGAGTTCCCCGAAGAAAATCATGCCTGAAATGAATCTTTAAAGATGAGGAATGTTTACCAAGCAAAGAAAGAGGACAGGGTGCTCCAGGCAAGGAATCTGCAGGAACAGAGACCCAGAGGCCTGGAAAGGCAGCAGCAGGAATTGCTAGAAAATAAACAGGAGGAGGGAGGGGAAGGCATGAAAAAGAATCATATATTAAAGATCCTTCTTTGTTTTGAAAAAGAATGGGGCCCTAAGAGTCATTGAAAGGTTTGGGGGTTGAAATATTTTACATTTCGTATGTCCAATTTCCTGGCATATTGTTATATTACCTTTATTTCTTCTACTAAGTGTATTTAAAATTGGAATTCTTTTTAAAACTTACTTTATAAGTATTGCAACCTTATATATATGTAAGTAAGAACTCTAGGAATATATGAACCTTCCAGAAACCACTCTTCTTAATTCTCTGTGATTTACTGAAACAGACAAGAGTCGTGTAACACTTGTCAGATGAAGACTGTCTGGCCGCCTGTCACTGTTGACCGATGTGCAGAGACAGGGGTAGGGCCACCAAACTTTGTCAGAAAGCTGGGATTCTGGAAAACAGTGAGAGTTGTCTCTTCAAAAGCGTTCTGTTCTTCCAATTCCAAAATCACAGTTTTGTACATAAAAGTGCAAAGTAAAAACCGTGTTAACCCTTATCTTAAACAACAATAATCGGCATAACTTATGACCCATAATAAACAATAATCAGCATAACCCAAGACCCAAAACAACATTCCAACTCAACAGTTAACCTCCTAAATCAATTGCCCTAAACTACTCAAGATACACACTTTTAGGTTAAAGCTGAATTTACAAAATAGCAAGAATGGGAGACACGAGGTGAAGGTCACTTAGGACCTAAACCGACCAGACCAGATGTGTCCTCTCAGCCCCAGCCTGAAAGACTCCATTTTATTCTCACTACGTGTGCCCTCACACTCAAGTCCTAGCTATAAAATCCTGGCAAAATGAGCAGCCCATCATCAAAAACATCTAATATGGATTGATCCAAATGTTTTGGATACAGCGAAAGCAAGTGCTCAAAGAAAATTTAGAGTTGTAAATGTTTACATGAAAAAAAAGAAAGCCATGAAATTATGATCTAAGTTTCTACCTTGAGGAAATCAAGAAAAGTAACTAAACTTCAAACCAGCAGATGGAAAGGAATAATGAAGATCAGAGCAGGAAAAAAATACTGGAGCAAAAAATAAAAATCAGTAAAACCTAGAGTTGGTTCTTCGAAAAAACAAAATCCACCAACTTTTAGCTAAATTGAGGAGAGAAAGAGAAAGACAGAGAGAAGACTGAAGACTCAAATTACTAAAATCAGGAATGGAAGATAGGAGATTATGACTGACCTGGCAGAAATGAAGAGGGTTTTAAGAGAACACTATGAAGAGTTTTATAACAAATTATATATCCCAGATGAAATGGAAAAATTCCTAGGGACATAGAAATGACCAAAACTGACTGAACAAGGACTGGAAGACATCACTAGTGAATTCTACCAAATATTTAAAGAGGAACTAAACCAATATTTCTCAAACACTTTCAAAAAATTAAAGGAGGGAATACTTTCTATCAGGCCAGCATTAGCCCTGACACCAAACCAGGCAAAAAAAGTATTTTCTTTTTGCTGGTTTCATATGGACCAAAATACTGTACGAATATGAATGCAAAACTCAACGAAAACTAGCAGACTGAATCCCAATTCCATCTTAAATGGATTTTGCACCATAACCAAGTAGGATTTATCCCGGAAATTCAAGAGTGGCTCCTATGAAAACCAGTCTGTGTAATACACCATGTTAACAGAAAAAGGGTGAAGAATCATATGATCATCTCAGTAAAGGCAGAAAAAGCATTTCACAAATCCAGTAGCCTTTCATGATAAAAGCATCTAACAACCTAGATAGAAGGGAACTTCCTCCACTTGAACAAAGCATTTGTAAAAAGCCCACAGTGAACATCACACTCAAGGGAAAGTCCGAAATTCCCACTTAAGTCAGGAACAAGATATGGATGCCCACTTTCATCATTTGTAGCCAACATTTTACTGGAAGTTCTAGGCAGAGCAATTATGCAATAAAAATAAATGATACATATCCAAATTGAAAAGGAAGAAGTAAAATTGTCCTTATTCATAGATAACATAGTCATAAATATGGAGCAGTCCAAAGAATCCACAAAAATCTATTAAAGCTAATAAACAGATTCAGCAGTATTATAGGATGTAAGATTTATATTAGTGAACAATCTGAAAAGGGAATTTAAAAGCCAATGGTATTCACAATAGCATCTAAACGAATACAACAGGTAGGAATAGATTTAACTAAGTACAATTGTAGTCATACTGAAAACTACAAAATATTCCTGGAAGAAATTGAAGAAGATCAATTTTTCACTTTGCAAAAATGGAAAATCCTCAAATTCATTTGGAATTTCAAGGGGCCCCAAATAGCCAAAATAATATTGTAAAAGAAGAACAAAGCTGGAAGACTCACATTTCTTGATTTCAAAACTTAATAAAACTACGATATTCAAAACAGTGTGATACTGGCTTTGGAACCAATGGAACAGAATGAGAGTGCAGAAATAAATCCATTAATTTATGGAATGGTCTCTGTAACAAATACTGCCAGGCCAATTGGATATTGACACACAAAAGAATGAAGTCAGACTCTTACCTCACACTATATATAAAATTAACCCAAAATGGACTTAAGAACTGAGAGTAAGAAAATATAACTATAAAACTTCTTGAAGAATAATGGATGTAAATCTTTACAATCTTAGATTTGGCAATGAATTCTTAAAATGACACCAAAAATATAAGCAAAAAAAAGAAAAAAATATGCTCGGCATCTGTAGCTCCTTGGTTATGGTACCAGCCACATATACTGGGGCTGGTGGATTTGAGCCCGGCCTGGGCCTGCTAAACAACGACAATTACAATAACAAAACAAAAATATCCGGGCGTAGTGGTGGGTGCCTGTAGTCCCAGTTACTTCGGAGGTTGGAGCAAGAGAATTGCTTAAGCCTAAGAGTTTGAGGTTGCTGTGAGCTGTGATGCCATGGCACTTTACCAAGGGTGACATAGTGAGACTCTGTCTCAAAACAAAATAAAAAAAAGAAAGAAAGAAAAGATAAGAAGGCTCAGTGCCTGTGGCTCAATGGGCTAAGGCGCCAGCCACGTACACCTGAGCTGGCTGGTTCGAATCCAGCCCCGGCCTGTGGAACAACAATGACAGCCGCAACCAAAAAATGGCTGGGCGTTGTGGCGGGTGCCTGTAGTCCCAGCTACTTGGGAGGCCGAGGCAGGAAACTCGCTTGAGCCCAGGAATTGGGGGTTGCTGTGAGCTGTGATGCTACGGCACTCTATCCAGGGTGACAGCTTGAGGCTCTGTCTCAAAAAAAAAAAAAAAAAAACAAAAGAAAGAAAGAATTAGTAAATTGTATTTTATTCAAGTTAAAAACTCCTTATCAAAGGAAATTATCAAGAAAGTAAAAAGACAATGGAATGTCTTTTCCCCAATGGAATAGGAGAAAATATTAGCAAATCATGTAACTGATAAACTTTAAATATCAAGGATCTATAAAGACCCCTTACAACTAAAAAAGAAAAAAATGTTAAAGGGGGCAAAGAAGATGCACAAATGACCAACCTCTCTGTGAAAAGATGCTCAAAATCACCAGTCTTTAGTAAAATGCAAATCAAAACCAGCACGAGGTCTCCCTTCCTTGCTAGGATGGCTTGACCGTACAGCGTCAAGCCACTGTGGAAAGCAGTTTGGCAGTTCTTGAGCAAGTTAAACATGGAATTACCCTACGACCCTTTTTCACTCTTAGGTGAATCCCCAGATTTCCAAAAGAACTAAAAACAGAATTAGTTTGACAAGAATCCTCAAACAAATACATGTACACAGACGTTCATAACAGCCCTATGCTGTTAAAAGGGGGATCGGCCCAAACGTCGCTAACGGATGAGGGAAACAGCGCAAAGTAACACAGTCCTCACCCCTGGGGAGGAGCCCAGGCTACTGCAGGACGCCGGGGGGAGGAGGTAGTCTCGGAGATCACACGTCCTGTGGTTCCCTTCATACGAAAAGCCCGGAATAGGTAAATCCTAGAAACAGAACACAAACTGGCGTTCACCGGGGCCTCAGGGAGGGGAGCGGTGGGGAATGACCACTTAACAGGTAAGGTGCTTTCTTTTGGAGTGAGCAACATATTTTGAAACTGACAGAAGTGGTGGCTGCGCACCTCTGAGAATGTATGAAATGCCACTGAAGTGCGCAGTGTAAGGTGCGTGTTTTGTAAATTTCACCTTAACAACAAAGGAATATAGAAATCATAAAGAAATGAGTTGCGTGTTAAAGGATTGTGGAATTTAGAATTAAAGGCAGCTTTTGGAAGCCTCTGGCCAAGCCCCTTGGTGTGGGCGCTTTGGAGTGGTTGCTGGGCTCTCTGTACACGTCCTGGGGCCGTGAGCGCTTCTGTCCAAGGGATGGCCATTCTCCCTGCGGCTCGGGAAGCATCTAGGACCGCACAGCTGGACTCCAGCACCGCTCGCCCCCACCCGTCAGGAGTGCGTAATCTTGGGGTCAGCCCCCAACCCAGAGGGGCCAGCCAGAGGCCATGTTCACCCTCGTGTGTGGACGCAACGCTGTGCTTTGGACTCTAGAGTAGAAAAAGCCTCTGAGGAAAGAAAAACCACGCAGTCAAGCAGAGAGGAGCTGGAAGGAGTGACTGACCGCAGACCCCGCCTGGGGGTGACTCTTCCCCGGGAGGAGGAACTGACCGCGGACCGCGCCTGGGGGATTGTTCCTCCCTGAAGCCTGATTGACCCTCAGAACACACGGACTCCAGGAGACACCTTGTAACTCTAATTCTTTGTTTTAATATAAGTTACTTTAATGGAATTGTGTGTCTTGCAACCTATATCTTCTTATGCAAATTAAAATCAAGGGCTCATGTGTGATTTAACTATAAAAATTAGTTTTCTAATCAGCATTATTAAGCATCCATGGGAAGCATTAATTCTAGGAGGCTTAATCAAGGGAGATTGATGTCAAGAAACGGTGATGTTTGTGCTGTTATATTTTGTTGATGACTATTACCAGAAAAACAAAGTATGCTTAAAAACAACAGCAACAATGCTTTGTCTCCGTATTCAAGGCCCTGATGAGCTAACTAGAAGGCAGAAGATGGCCTCAAGACATCAGTGAGTCATGGAGAAAATGACAAAATCTTGACAAAATAAAGAATAATTTCACCTTAAAAAGAATGGAGTAAAAGAAATTTAAGATTGTAAAATCTGGATTTTAGTTTCTCCAATTCACTAAATATACTATCACTTGCGTTTTCTAGATAAACATTTGTTGAAGTTTTTATTTAACATTGTTATAATAATTTTGTATCTATATATTTTTCATTTTCCATATTCATTAGCAAATGCTAACGGCACAGTTGCATAAAACAAAAAGTTATATATTCCACAAAAATTCTTGGCGTTTGATTTATCCTTGCAACATTAAAAAAAAAATCAAGGACACAATTTTTTTTTCAATATAGAGCCTTCTCTGCAGCAAAGAAGACTATTTTAGTCATTCTCCCTCCCAAAGCTCAAACAAATTCTTAAGGTCAGAAGAAACGTGTTTTGGTATAAGACTTACCTTATATTCATACTATAAATTACAGGTACGAAATTCTCAGTTCTGTTTTTAAGATTTGGAAGATGAATAACTAAAGTTCAAATGAATGTATTCGCCGCTAGACTGACCATAGCCTAAATCAGAGAATGAATGAATTAATATTACTTGTACCCAGTTGTATTGTTCACTCCCAGGTACATTCTTTCTATTGAAAATTTGGTGAAATATAAGGATACGATTGAAGCTGAATTTGTACAGAGGGCATTTCTGAAGCAAAGAAATAATTCCACTGTGGGTATGCCTGAGTCTGCTTCATGAGGAAGGTAGAGATTTATAATTCATAAGTGCTCCCTCCCTAACTGCCACTTTCTAAGACAACATGATAAAATCTTGAATAGCAGTATAGACTGTGTCACTACCTTTTATCTGATTTTAATGAGAAATAAAGGGGCAAAAGTGAACATGGAGGAGCGAGAACGTCACATAATTTATGAGGGTCTATGTGTTTATGGAAGTGGAGGTGGAAGAATTAGAGAATTGAATCTATCCAAGGAATAGAGGGTCCCAGAAAAATTACAGATTTATAGGAGATGGAATTTGCAAAACCCAGAAGTATTTTCTTTGAAGTTCTGGAATTCTAAGGTCAACTTCTCCAAGTACCCAGTGAGCTGAGGCCCTTCTTCTCCGTTCATGTCATTTCCTAGTAATACATCTAGTGTCCCAAGACACAAAACAAACACCTATGCTCTGGACAGATTTCCTTGTAAACACACAAATCAATGCTCATGAAAGCTCATTGCTCAAAAGTTGATCAGGACTTTGTGAGGGGCAAGACTGAAACAAGGGACTTCACCTCCTCTGACGCTGCCCCCCACACAGATCCCCAGGGAGCTTTCCCCTCTCGGTGCTGCTGAGTTCCCTTGAACAGAACTGCTCTCCACAGTGAAATACCTTCAGTACTCAACGGATAAGATCACTGGGCACAGGACACTAAAGTCAATGCTTTGTTTAGTAAATCCTAGACTGCCATCCTATGTCTTTTTTTACATGATATTTTCATTTTCTTTTTTATTTTAGTGTATCTAGGGGTACAAGTTGAATGCCATCACATTTATATTGTACAGTGGTGGTTTCTGCACTTTTGGTGTACCCTTACCTGACTAGTGTACATCGTACCCATAGGTAATTTTCTACCCCTCACCCTCTCCCACCTTCTCCCCTTCTCAGTCGCCAATGTTTGCTGGTCATTACAAAAGTTTTGAGATCCACAAAAATCAAGAAATACGGAATCCAAGTAGTCAGAAACAAATGAAGACTCCCAGCAATGCTGAGAAGCCCAGCAGGTGGCCCGGGGCACTCAGGGAGGACACTGTCCACTGCGTTTCTTGGAAGTGAAATAATATCCTGAAAAACAGTCTGTCTCAAAACTTTCATAGTGACCCACGTACACTACTCCATGTACCTTCGTGTAGTCACAGTGCAGCTCCTACTTATAAGTGAGAACATGCAGCATTTACTCTTCTGTTCCTGACTTAGTTCACTGAGGATACTGGCCAGCTCCATCCAAGTTGCTGTGAAACACGTGATTTCTTTCTTTCTCCCTGACACCACATTGTCTTTGATAATTTATCTCAGTTCTGTCACTAGTGTTGCAGGTGCAGAGTAGCACTTGCTCTTCCAGCACTGTCACCTGCATACTGCAAAGTGACATGATACAGCTCTTTCTTAATAAGGTTCAGAAGCCCACTGACCACGTGGTTTTCTGTGAGGCGGAGGAGGCTGCATAAAGCTGCACATTTGTGAAAAGTGCGTCCTCTCGGTGGCGTGTCCACCCTCTGTGAGGCAGAGGTGGTCCTGAGACCTGAGAAGGATAAGAGAGGTAACCCCCACACCTACTTCCTGAGCCCCCAGCTGCCCCTGTGCACCTGCCTAGCCGGGAGGTGGTGGAGGGGGGTGATGAACCCTGCAAGGGAGCCGGAAGCTGTTTCAGCCACGTGGCCCAGAGCAGGAGAGTTGATGAGTCTCAGAAGCATGTGGTGTAATTTTTTTCTTACCCACGAAATAAGCCAAAAGTTTCCACAAATAGTCCTCTTTGTCTGGAAGTGTGCACTGTGTATGAAGAAGCCCTGCAGTGCCCACAGAGCTGACTTTTCATTTCATCCTCAGACCAGGAAGCAAACTCCAACCTGTTTCCCATCACCCAAGGACTTACTCAGCAAGCCTTAAAACTGGGGTCTCTAGTCCTGTCTTAAACATTCCTTGGACTCCATTTAGAAGTCGGAATTTTTTTCAGATGTTATTCGAAGACAAATCATAATCTGTAGTTCAACATTTCTTTCACATGCTATTTTAGGTCATCTTGTTTGAAACGAGGATTTATTTGATTTCACTGTGCTTTAATGTCTCTCTGGTTTTTTGCTGTTCAGATCCTTCTTGAAGTTAAGCTATTTCCATGGCCATGTCCAAATTTAACATTTGGGAAACGAGCTCGATGTCACAGACAGAATATTATGGAGATGAATCTCTCTTTGAGGGTGGATTTAGAAGGAGTAGGAGATGGGGAAGCCTCAAACATGAAAATGAAGGATAGCAAACATTAATAGTAAATAAGGCTTGAACAGTGAAGTGAGAGCTGTTTTGGAATAATCCTTGCAGGGTTTTCCAGAAGTGATCTGCAGATTAAAGCAAATGGGGGATATGTAGGCAAGTGAGGTTTTGAGAAAATGCTAATGCCCCAGTGTCATTGCCCGAGGGCTTGTGAATGGCCCTTTGAAGGCGTTAGAGGTACCTGCTACACAGTTGCTAAAAACAGCACGCTTCTACTGCCAAACCCTCCAGCCCCCTCTGGAAGGCTCCATGGGGGTCAGTATTTCATTGGGTAAATTTTAAAATCAAATCAAGTAAGAAGTTACTAAATGTATTGAGACATACTTTCAAAACACGTTGTTTAAATGTATAAATATGGATTTATTCACAAATTGTGTGCTGTCAACCGAGATCCTTACTTTGAGTATGGTTATAATTCTTTGTTCCTATTGCATTAAACATACCAGTAGAATTTCTCTTTTTTTTAAATTTCAGATTAATATGAGGGTACAAATGTTTAGGTTACATTGTTTTCATTTCTAAGGTAAAGTTCAAGTTGTAGTTGAGCCCTTCACCCAGGGGGCGAGCCGAACACTCTTACATTATGCAAATTGGGTGAGATCCCATCAATTGCCCTTCCTCCTCCTCTTTCCTCTTTCCTTCTTCCCCCTCACTAGAATATACTTGTGTTTTCTTTCATGTGGACATGTAGTTGTTTATGTATTGATTTCATATTAGTATTGAGTACATTGGATACTTGTTTTTCCATTCTTCAGATACTTTGCAAAGAGGAATGTGCTTTAATTCCATTCAGGTAAATGCAAAAGATGCAAAGTTTCCATCTTCTCTAATGGCCGAATAGTGCTCCATGGTACACAGATGACGCCCATAGTATTTCAACTCTGATGATCGGTCATGGACCTTTGAAGTGTGAGAAAGATCTAATGATAATTGCACAGCACGTGACCTTGAGTGTAGCATCCTTCCAGATTTTTGAAAGTTTTCCCTGCCTCTGACACTTACTTACTTTGCCTAAAAGGATTCAACTAAATTTTCACAGAAATGATTGTCTTTTCACATTCGCCTTTTGAAGGGTTATATAGTATTTCATTATGTTGCACAATACAGTAATCTGTATAACAAGCACACATGGGTCTGAAGTAAGACAAAACTCAGCGGTTGGACATAGCCTAGTGGGCAATTAGATAGAAGAAGTTAGATAATGGTGAATGTTATAAATCATAGATTAAGTGTGCATGTGACTGCCAATGTATAAAACGTGGTCAGAAATAAAGTTAATTTGCTACATGCCACATCAGAGCTTATAGCCTGCTTCTTGCGCCCCTTCTTAATG